>CAJHQQ010002063.1:0-73864 GCA_905132885.1 Moricandia moricandioides
ATAATAGTTTATTAATATTTATCTATTTTCATTTTCCTCCAACGATTACGTATCCTTTGTTCCTTCTTCTTCTTCTCCGAAACCTCTGCGCTCTTGATCCATGGAGTCTATACACTGTAATAGTTTCGTAAAACCTAATTACTCCCTTAACCACACTCTTGGGAGAATAAACCGGTCTGTATTTGATCGGAGAGATGCTTCTTCGCGGCAAAGGAGGACGTTCTCAGCTGTACGGACTTCAAACTTCTCAGTAGCGGCGGCGTCAACGGATGTTTCCACTAGAAACGCCTCGATTGGTAACCGGAATCCGAAAGACGCGGCGATAATGACGACGGGGATGGAGAGAGTAGGGAAATCAAGCGCCGCGCTGGAGCAGCTGGATATCGAGAGAGGCGTTTGCATCCCATTCCGAAAGTATTCTCCAGAGACTGTATGATTGATTTGCCGTTTCGGATAATTTCATTGTTTTTCTATCTCTGTTGATTCACTTGTTCATGTTATTGGATTTGCATTGGTAGTGTCTTAGAATGAATGATCTTTGGTGATTACAGGTGAGGAGTAAAGTGCTGGATTCAGGAGGATCAGTCGTCTCTCTTGCTTCAAGAGGTGTTGAGATTGTTTGGAATCTGGGGCTGTATTGGTCTACCTTAGTCTATGATTTTTTGGTTGGGAGGGATGAGGAAGTCGTCCCCTTCCGTGCTAGGCAGCTTAGGAACCTATTGTGTAACTTGGGGCCTTCGTTTATCAAAGCCGGACAGGTTTGTGGATTCATTTTATTGCTTGGGAATTTGATAAACAGTGCCATTGATTGGGTTTCCTGATACTCTGCAGGTTCTTGCAAATAGACCTGATATCATCCGTGAAGACTACATGAACGAGCTTTGTATACTTCAAGATGATGTTCCTCCATTCCCCAACGAGGTAAAGTTTTAAACTTTTGGAGGAATTTGTTGAGCAAGATGTTATCATGTGACTTGTGTGGTGAAGGTAAGTTGTGGAATGCTTTCCAGGTTGCTTTTAAGATTATTGAGGAAGAGTTAGGCCAACCTCTTGAGGACCTGTTTAGCCAGATTTCTTCACAGACAATAGCGGCTGCAAGCTTGGGACAAGTTTATCGAGCTACTCTACGTGCCACTGGAGAGGATGTTGCTATCAAGGTTCTAAATGAAAATTTTAGTCTAGCTGTGGAGTTTTTCTTCTTCGAAACTTGTGTGATATTTCATATGCCCGTATATCAAACTGAAACTTTTTTAACATTTGTTTTATGTATATACAGGTGCAGAGACCACAGATAGAGCCCATAATATACCGGGATCTCTTTCTTTTCCGAACCCTTGCCTCATTCTTAAACGGATTTAGTCTACAGAAACTGGGTTGCAACGCAGAGCTAATAGTTGATGAATTTGGAGAAAAACTTTTGGAGGAGCTTGACTACACCTTGGTATCTCATATAATTTTCAGTTTCACTCTCTTTGCCTGGGTTTACCTAATGAGCTGAGATAATGAGTCTCTCTATAATCCTGGTTAACCATTAAGGTCTTGTCTGCAGGAAGCCAGGAACATTGAAGACTTTCTGGAGAACTTCAAAGACGACCCCACTGTGAAAATTCCTGGAGTATACAAGAATCTTTGTGGTCCGCGGGTTCTGGTAATGGAGTGGATTGATGGTATTCGGTGCACTGACCCACAGGTATAACTTTCAAATAGGGGCCAACCCATTGTATGTTCCTTTATACCATCCTAAAAGTCATAAATAAAGTACATTCTGTGTATTGACTCTTACTAAATGTACTCAGGCCATCAAGGATGCGGGAATTGATTTAAATGGATTCTTGACCGTTGGCGTGAGTGCTGCTCTAAGGCAGCTGTTGGAATTCGGATTATTTCACGGAGATCCACATCCTGGAAATATCTTTGCAATGCAGGATGGGCGTATTGCTTATGTGGACTTTGGTAATGTTGCTGTACTAAGTCAGGTAATTTGACTTTAATGGTTCTAAGGTGATAGTAACCTTAACAACTAACATATGTCCCCTTCGTATAGTGATTCTCGCATCTGTATATAGACTTTGCCACTCATAGTCTAACTAAATCCTTTCTTTCTCAGCAAAACAAACAAATTTTGATTGATGCTGTTGTCCATGCGGTTAATGAGGACTATGGGGAGATGGCAAATGATTTCACTAGGCTCGGATTCTTGGCCAAGGGTACCGATGTTTCTCCTATTGTTCCAGCTTTAGAAGCCATCTGGCAGAATTCTGCAGGGAAAGGACTTGCAGATTTCAATTTTCGAAGTGTTACAGGTATGTACTGTTTCATGCATTCCCAGACAAAAAAATGGCTTTCTCTTGCACGTCTGAGAGAATAGGGTCATGTTTTTTCGTTGCAGGCCAATTCAACAAGCTTGTGTACGACTTTCCCATCCGTATCCCGGAGCGGTTCTCTCTTGTTATTCGTTCTCTGCTTACGCAGGAGGGTATATGTTTCACGCTGAAGCCTGATTTTAAATTTCTTGAGGTGAAGTCACATTTTGATTCCTCTCTTCAAGTATAGGGTTAACGAACATAAATCCTGAAGTGAGCAGATACTAGCTATATGTTCAGACTTTTCCCACACTGAAAGCTGGCCATTTTTTTCCGTCTAGGTTGCTTATCCATATGTAGCAAAGCGCCTTCTAACGGATCCAAATCCTGCACTTCGGGAACGCTTGATACAGGTTAGCTGATAATTCTGATGTCATCTCTCTTAAATGAAATGTCAAACTCTTATCCGCGTCAGCTGAAATAAGAGCTCTTGTTGCCACCACTGTTTCAGGTTCTATTTAAAGATGGTAATTTCCAATGGAAAAGGCTGGAAAACCTAATATCACTTGCAAAGGAAAACGTCGGCCAAATGAGTAGCAACCCTGCTCTAAGAGTTAAGCGTGTGTAAGTAACCAAGTGTTGTATAAACAACATTCTTCCAAAATCTCAATCGGTCAACCCCATGAAGCTTAACTTTCTAAACCCATGTTTTACGCAATGATAATATTCAGGGAGAGTAAGCTTGACTTAACAGATACCATCAAGGATGGAGCTCGTCTTTTCCTCCTTGATGAAGGCATCCGAAGGAAACTTATTCTTGCACTGACAGAAGACTCAAAGCTCCATGTAGAAGAGGTTTGTAGCAGAATAATTCATTGCATTTGGGCCTTTATATATAAAGCAGTAACTTTACATTTGATCTTTCAGCTTGTGGACGTATACAAATTGGTTGAAGAAGAAGTAGATATTCCCACACTCGCCATGCAAGTCGTACAAGGTACGTATATTCCCCATCCGACATTCTTATGATCCCTTGGAGTCTTCTTGGGCCATTGATTTAACACTTAACAAGTAGTTCTGTATGATTATGAAATTTTTATAAAAAAATCTTCTTTTGGCTTTGAATGCAGATTTACCGAATGTTTTTCGTGAATTCGTGTTGTCATGGAGCAACTCGGTGTTATCAGACAGATGATTATGAATCGGCTTCTCACCTTTGTAGGGGATCTTATGAAGAGGAAAGAGGTAGTTTTATCAGTGGAGGAAAACGTAGATTAATACAGTTTTAATCTTCAATGTTACTAGTAATCTAAATACAGCATACGTGTAATTATATAGAAGCACACACGAACTTCACTTGTTGCTCTTTTACTCCTTGACGTTGTCTAATGTAATTGGTGGATACATACACTGACATTAATGGACGTCATTCAAATCAAAGCTGTGTGTAGTGTTAGCACAACACTGATTCACAATCTCTGGACGGGCTCGAAGAGATTGTTATTAGTGTATCTTTGCGCTTTATTGTACGCATCTAAACTGGACCCATTATCTTGCGAGTCTACTCTCACATATTTTTAATTATTTTGTAAAGCCCAACTACATGTATCAGGCTCAACAGGTAAAGCATACCAATTAGATTTTTTGTTAGGAATTGTTAAAAACATTTTTTTTAGGTAGTCAAGGATTGACGTGTAAAGAAAACAAGCCACGGAAAAATTAGGAAAACTTTTGAAAATAATATACATTGACATTTGTCTTTGTAAACTAGAATCAAATAATATCTGCAATTCACATTCCTATGTAGTTTGAACATTGACTAAACTATATCATCAATAAATAAATAAATAAATAATAACGTCGATCAATATAATACTATTTTAAGAGAGTAAAAACTAAAAGGTCGACACAAAATAATTCAGACCAATCAAACCTTCTTTTAATATAATTAAAGTACAAAAATGTAAAAAGAAAAAAAGTACGGCAAGGCTAGGCTTGTTCCCTCTACCAACTGCGAGAAGCACTATCCCCACAAGAAACCCCATCTCGTCCTCTTCCCCCTTGAAACTGCCAATCTCTAAAGGTCAGCCTTCTTCGTCTTTTCGAATCGATCAGACTCCTCAGATCTCGCCCTCCTCCTCCTCTCTGTTTATATTGTTACTTAAATTCGATTTGTCTGATTCACCAATTCGCATAGTCTCTGTTTACTCGGATCCACTTCTAGTTTTGCTTTAGGGTTTGGATCCGATTCTTTTTTGGGTATGTGATCTGTTTATTGAATCTCCGTCGAGTTGTCTTTGCATTCTTTATCCATAGATCGGTTTACCATCCTCGTTTACATGTATATGCAGAGCAATGAAATGACGTAGAAGGGTTTTTCATTTTCGGATCTCAAGAGCAAAAAAGTTTGGAACTTTATGGAACTTGTTTGTGGAAACAAGCTTCAAGCAAAGACCTTTTGCAGCGAAGACGTTCACCTGATCACGACCACGATCATCAATTGGGATGATTTAGTTTGTCCCATTTGTTTAGATTCTCCTCACAACGGCGTCCTCCTCCAGTGTTCTTCTTACACTAACGGATGCCGTGCGTTTGTCTGCAACACAGATCACCTCCACTCTAACTGCTTAGATCGTTTCATTACCGCCTGTGGAACAGACTCACCTCCTGCTCCTGCTCCGGCTCCGGCTCCTGATAATGATGATGGAACACTGTCTAAGGTTTTGGAAGGGAGTTGCAAACCAGTGTGTCCACTCTGTAGAGGAGAGGTTACTGGGTGGGTGGTTGTGGAAGAAGCTCGTCTTCTTCTTGATGTGAAGAAACGTTCTTGTGAGGAAGAACGGTGCAGGTTCACTGGTACTTACACTGAGCTTCGTGAACATGCTAAGACAGAGCATCCAGACTCTCGTCCTTCGAAGATTGATCCAGCAAGGAAGCTTGACTGGGATAATTTCCAGCAGTCGTCTGAGATTATCGACGTGTTGAGCACAATTCACTCTGAAGTTCCGAGAGGTGTGGTTTTAGGAGACTATGTGATTGAGTATGGAGATGATGACACAGGAGATGAGTTTGAGGATGGTCCTGGCAATGAAGGGAACTGGTGGACCTCTTGTATACTGTATAAAATGTTTGATAATATAAGGAATGCGAGGAGGAATCGAAGAAGATCAAGGATGATGAGCGAGAGTAGGAGAGGGAGTCCTCACTCTAGCTATGATAACTCCAACTCTGATGATAGCTCAGTAGCATCGATAGAGTTCCCAGTGTATAGAGTAGATGAGATCGATGATGAGTTCATCACCACAAATGGAGTTAACAGAAGTAGCTCTGTGCATCAAAGGTTAGAATCATCTACTCTTTTAGTTGCTCTTTGATAGATAAATCTCTTGGCACCACTAGATTTGGGTTTGTTGTTGTGTCTACATGATGGTTACATAATAGACGGTGCTTGATGCTATAGGTTCTCTCTGGCTTACAATGCTAGAAGGCGTCGTTCTCGTTTCTATACAAACTAGGTATCAGTGTTGTCTCTACGTTCTTGGTTCTATCTTCTTGTGGGTTTCTTACGTTTCTATTGATTTCTTGTTTTGTTTTTCTTTATCAGTCAGCTGGAAATTGAAGTTGGAAGCAAATGAACCAGACCAGCCTATTCGTAGCCAGTGTTGTTCTTGGTTTTGGACCTTTCTTGTCTTTCAATACAGATTTTATTTTAGGTTTGTTTGTCTTGTGACATGTACTCGCAGTCGCAGCCTTGTACAAAAACATAAACAAGAAAAAAAAAACCAAAAAAGTTTTTGGATATTATCATGTTTCGTCTTCAACAGTGAAGGTGTGTTGAGACACGTGAACCAGAATGTTTAACATTTACTAATTCACTGAACATGTAACTTAACATTTATGTTTAAAAAAACTCTTATTATCACAAACACAACTTTGTCAAAGTACATGGAACAGTCACACGATTCGAAACGACCAGCTCAGAGAGACTAGTATGGGACATTATTGGGCAAGTTTCTTATGACGTTACTCTTCATTGCCATCTTGGTACGCATTGTCTCGCCTCTCTTGTTCATCTCCTTGAGCACTTTCATCTTCACTCTATCCTCTTTCGATGGCACTGTCTTCAGACCAAGGCTCTTGTACCTGAGAATTAACCATTTGCAGGAATTGCATTAGTTTGAGATTAACTTGATGATTCTCTAGTTTATTAGGTTGAATGATTGATGGGTTTGGAGACAAACCTTGAAGACAGAGAGGCAACAATCTGGTTACTGTTTTGAGAACTTGGGCGCGGCTTCTGTCTGTAGTAACGCATGAATTCACGGGACCCCAGAGTCCTAGACGTTGTTGTGTTCTCAGTTCTCTCGGTGATCACGAGCTCGGAACCTCCAATGAGTTCTACAGTGTTGTCTGTTTCACCAGCTACGACTATCTGGTCTCCAGTTTCATCAACATAGCTGTTCAATATGATAGATAATGCATTAAGATTGGCATAAAACGAGGAATACAGATGAGAACAAGAATAATAAGATACTAGTAGAAACCTGCTGCTGTAGTCGTAGAACTCTTCTAGTTCAGCATCTTCATCATCATCACCATCACCATAATGCAATTTGCAATGACTCTTTGCTTCCATATGCTTTCTTACAGCTTCTAAGCTGCTGAATGCATGGCACAGCTCACTGCAGTAGAGACACATGAAGTCTCTCTTGACCTGAATGATGATTTATAGTATAAGAATAAATAGGAGTTCAAAAAGTCCAAAAGCTTTACAAGAATGCTAAACTGATGAGTCCGAACCTTAAGACCGAGGTAAGTGAGAAGCCCTTCTGGATCTTTTAGGTACTCAATATCCGGAACGAAGAAACCATGGTGCTTATGCATGTGAACCATACAGCTCTCTAACGTCTTATGTTTCTTGTCACACATCAAACAACAAGTTGGATCCAGCTCATACTTGTCTGCATCATCTTCATCCATATCATCTTCACCAGCTCCTGAATCATTCACATTCAACTTAGACAAAGAATCCGAGGCTTCTTCTTCTTCAGCAGCAGCCAATTCCTCGTCTGAATCAACCTCCTCCCATTCATCATCACTCTCCTCGTTCTCTTTGTTCTTGACACGGCGAGTAAATGGCGTAATAATCGCTACATCCTCATCTCCGTTGCTTGTTTCCCCTTGTGAAACCCGCAAAACATGGCTTCGAGACTTGAGATGCTGCTCATGAGCCTTGGAACTCCTGTAACCTTTACCACAGATTCCACAGGTATAAAGCATAGGTGCTTCATCTGATTTACCTTTCTCCAGAGCAAGAGCAGATTGTCTAGCCTCAAACAACTCTTCCGTAACCCCAGGAACTCCAGCCACCTAAACGTATTCAAAACCTCAACGATTCAAATGATACAATATTAACAACTCTAGAGACGCTCTTGCATCCCTGAAAAAACGATTCATATGAATAAAGTAACACCATTTCGATAGAAAAATGATAAAGTTTTGTTTTTTTTAACTCAAAAGCCTTCTTCTTATCTACGCAAAACCAGTTTCCGACAAAACAAATAATAAACCGACAAAAATATATGACCTTGCGTTTGAGATTGTAGCGGTGCCAATCGGAGCTGTAATGAAGCTTTCGTTCAGCTTCGTTCTCGAACTCCATGTTACAAGCGTTACATGTTAAGCCAGGCATCTCACCAGCTCGATCGATTCCAATGGTGAAACAAGAGATATGAGCAGATGAATCGATTCCAATGATTTTTGCTCGTTCCGTTTATGTTATGTGAATGCTCTCTCTCTCTGCCCCCTTTTCATTTTAGCAGAGAAGCTGGAATGTATCTGTTGGGCCTATGGTTTGGTTATTGGGCTGAGTGTTAAAGCCTATTGAATTAATGCACAACAAGTTTTTATCCAGTACCATGTTTTAATCAGAGATTTTTGTTGTTTGGAGATTTTTAACTTATCTAAAACTATGTAACCAGTTATATATTTATTATTTGTATTTATAATTAAATAAACTAGTTTTAAATTAGAGAATTTTGATAGGATAGTCAGAAAAATGTTATTTATAATTAAATAAATATTATTTAAAGAAAAAAATAACCAAAATAAATTTTATTAAAAGATGTAAATATATGTTTATATCATACAATTACTTAATTTAAACTTAAACCTTTATAGTTATGGGGTGAAGTTTTGGAGTTGAATTTTAAAATTACAAAAAAAATTAAAATTTTTAAAATAAAAATGACTATATTAATTTTTTTTAGAACTATTTTGGTAATTTTTTTTTTAAAAAACTATTTGAAAGAATTATCTTTTAAATTATAGTATTAATGATATTTTACTAAAAATACTTTTTTAATGCGTTTTTTAAACTAAAACCTATAATATGAAATAAAGAGACTATAAATCAACTAAATCTTATGATCCTACTAAGTTTTTTTTTTGTAGTCGCTGTTTTAATGTTGAAAAAAACATGAATTTCATAGAAAAATGATTAGGAATAAATTCTAACCGCAGGCCTGTAAATTAGGAAACTAACCTGGTGAGGAAAATAAATACTAAAATAAATAAAAAAGTGAGGGGAGGAGAACAAGAAGACGACAAATAACGAGAAATCTCCTAAACAACCAACGAACTCTTTCTCTCTCCCTCTCCTCCCTTCTCCCATGGATTCCGACGCCGGACCACGTCAGCCTCGATCCGGAGGCAAGATTGTTCGACCACGCCGGAGAGCCGTCTTCAGGACTCCCTATGACCGCCCCGCTCCAAGATCTCGGGATCCTCCACAGCAAAACCCTAGTTGGATCTCCAGGCTCGTTTACAAACCTGCCTGCGTGATTGCCTCCGGCGCCGGGAAATTCATCTCTTCCGTCGTCTTCTCTGAATCTTCCTCGTCGTCTTCGGAGGACGAGGATTCATCTTCAGGTATGTGTTGCCTTAATGCTTCCGCTTATTCAAAAATGAATACTTTCGTTAGATTCAGACAAGATTAGTTAGAAAATCTTGTTTATTTGTTTGGTCCTAATCTGAAACCAACCCTTTTATTTGAAAACGTGAATTTGATTTAAAGCTTCCACCTTTTTTTTTTCTATTTAATGTCACTTAGTTGCAGTGAAGCATTGCACTTGCTTAACTTCTAAATCTGTAAACTTCGCATTGTACCAACTACGTTCTACCCATCATCCTGCTTGTGTCTTCTTTATAATCTTTCGAAGTAGGTTTCATTTGTTATCTTCCTTGTTTTTAGATATTGAAGGTGATGAGGATGTTGAGAAGAACATTACCGATTTTCCCGAAGATGAAACCATGGTTGAGGTACTAATAACCACCTTAGTCGTTCTTGTGTGATATGCTATGCCTTGTTTTAAATTTGCTTAGAGACTGTTGGCCTGTGATCTTCAAATTCATTGTTCATTGAATTGATTCAGCTTTATTGGCCTATTTGGATGGTGTTGCCAAAGGTTCTAGTTTGAAATTTTCGATGGTTTTGTGCTGAGTCTACCTTTTCACCATTACAAGCTTCTTTTACCATGTTTCGATGGTTTTGTACAAGTCCTCAAAGTTTACATTTTCCAACATTCTATTTCGATGGATTTCAGTTTATGTGAAGTGGATATGATTTGTCCTTGTTTTAATATGACCCTGTGAATGTCCAGCAATCAACCATTCAAAGACTCAGTTCTAAGCGTGTAATAGAGCAGCTTCTCATGCAAGAAACATTTGCAAGGTATTTCGAAGTGTCTGGACATATACATCTCTTTGTTGAAAATATATCTGTGATAATTTTTATAATGAGATTGGTAAGCTATTGATGTGTATGTTGTTTCAGGGAAGAGGGCGATAGATTAATAGACATTATCAAGGCAAGGGTTTTAGATCATCCCAGTGTCCCCGATGCTAATGAGGGTAGGCATAGTGATAATGGATTGACAAGTGGTATGTAACTAATTGTATACTGTTTAAGCAGAAGGGACTAGTCTATGTGATGACATTTTCTCGCTCTTTTTTTCTAGAGGTGAATGTGGGTGAAATGTCCAATAAAGCTGTCATGGAAGCAAAAAGATGGTTGGAGGAGAAGAAATCAGCATCAAAGTCAAAGTCTATAGTAAGTTCAGGGAAACTCTTCTTCCATACCGCAGCTATGCTTTGTTGAAATGTCTCGTCTATGTGCTCTGAGTCACTGTTTTCTATTATACAAAGAGACATCTTCCATTTGTGTAAAATCCAGTGCGAGATTTGATTGTCTAACACTTTCTTCATCTGATTAGCAATGTAGATCTCTCTAGCTAAAGTAGTTTTAAGTATGGTCATATGCTCACAAAAAAAACATTTTCTGATAGTTTATTTTTCACCAATTCCGTCATTGATAGTTTCTTCTCCAATGTGCTTTAGACAACGACCACCACCTTAGTTTTTATTTTCGATTTTCAGGCAACTGAAGATGGTGGTGGATCGCCTGCGGATGTGGCTAAGTCATATATGCGAGATCGTCTGCCATCGGGATCTCCAGCTGCGTACAGTTCAGAGTTTTGGTCGCCATCACCAGCAGGGATGAAACTTCTTAAGGAAGGGACACCGTTTCCTTATAGTGCTGGAAACCTTTCCTCTTCCAAGGTGCAGTGTATACTACTTTATATGGCCAAACATTGTCTGAAAGTGTGGAGTTGTTTTTTGTTCATGTTAGTTAATAACCAGGCATTTTTGTGATACTATTTCCAGTTTTCAAAAAGAAAAGTTGAATACCGTTATGTATTTCTTATGACTCTCTCAAAGTTATCCATATGCATTCTGATTTTTGAAATCAAACTGCAGCTGAGAAGGAGATCCCGTTCTAATCATACATGGAATATTCAAGATGAAATTCGCAAAGTCAGAGCTAAAGCAACAGAGGAAATGCTTAAAACTGTATCCCCCAGTAGTGTAGATGCATCAGTGAATGTTAATGGAGGTGTTCAAGGTGTTTTATTTCTTTATTCACATGTGTAATAAGTTCTTTCGGTATATGACAACATGAGATAAAGCTGAAAGTAATTTCTGTTCTAGTAACATGTAGTAACTCTTTTTGTTTCTGTTCTTTCAGCTATACGGATTGAGCAAAGCGTCGTCCTACCAAATCCAAGCATACCTACCTCTGAAGAAAATCAGGTATCACGCACCCTTTACACTATGTGTCTATAGCAGAAGGGACTTGCAGGTCTAATCTTTTATTTTTTTCCCTTGTGTTCTACTTGATTGAAGACTACGGAAGCTAATAAAGCCGTTGAAGAAATAAGAGTTATACACACTAGATCTCGTTAGTTATCCCTCATCCGTTTTTTGTATACACTCTCTCATTTTCGATTCATATAGTCAGTCTCATGGATTTAACCTTTTCTGCTAAGGTGGAGTTGTTCTAGACAAGACATTTGTCTCCACACAAGATGACTCCAATGATGTGGATAATGACTTTATCCAGCCTAGCTCAACTATAGGAGAGACCACAAATGGTAACAGTTTGGATTTATAAAAATAGCTTTGGTTTTGGATGATTTGTGGGGTTCTCTTTATTAACTTGTTAATACAGCTTTCTTGGCTCCTGGAGCAATTTTGGATCCAACTGGGAGCTTTTGTATCCCAAAGGATGTGTTTGAAACATCAAAAGAAGCTGATGATGATATAGGCGCAGCACGTCCTATAGCCAACGGTTTCCCATCTTCATCAACTAGGTGAAAAAAACTGCTCTTTTCGAAAACAGTCTTCTTTGTATGCTTGGTTTGACATAAGATGACAGTACTTCCTACTAAGCAAAGCCTTCTTTTTCAGTTCACCAGTGGCAATGGAAGCTGAGGCTTTTGAGCCTATAGTTGAAACTCCTGGTGATGATATCACCGTAGGGAATGGCACAGATGGTGCGATTGATAACAACGAAAACAATGACGGCGATTCTAGCGCCTCACATAACAGTTCAAGCACGCATGAAAAAGAGTGGCTCCCAGGAGACCAGTCTCTACCGAACTCAAACTCAGCAAGTAGCAGCCCTGGTACTACCAAGGTCTTGGCATCCACGAGAAGAGGAGGACGAGGCCGAGGTAGGGGAAGAGGTCGAGGAGTTCGAGGCAAAGGACGGGGCAAATAAACTGTAAGAAGAGCTGTACACAAGAAACCCAGTGCAGTAGGAGAGTATTATGAGGTAGGATTATGTGACATGTATTTTTAGATACCAGTCCAAGTCTGTTTGTCTACCAAACAAAGTCTTTGTCATTTCGTTATCTATTTAGGTTTTTATTTTACTCTTTTGTAGTATTCGAGTTAGGAGGATCTTGTGGAGTGATGTCAAACCGTGTCTCTGTTTATTTAGTTTCTGAATGTTTAATGTTTATTGTTGTAAGTTTGAAACTTGGTTTCGTTGTAGCTGACAAAGCTTTCCACTTTGAAGATTCAGTACTGTACTTTTTCTCCAATTCCAAGTAAAAAGAATTTACTTTGACCAAGATGCCAGCACCTGACTGTTGGGAATAAATCCCAAAGCACTAACAACCATCTTCAGTCTCTTTATACCGAAACTGTAACATGAATCACATGATCCGATATAGTTAGGTCCTAGTTTCAATGGTAGATGAGAGTACTCTCAGATCAAAAAGACTACATGATGAATGATTGGATTCAATCTAGTGTCACAACTAACAACTGATTTTCTTAGACCAAAGTACCAAAAGGCAGTACGAGAAAAATGTTACCAAGACAGAGAAAGCGAGACAGAACATAACTAAAGAAAAATAAAACAGACGGAATAAAAAAAAAGGAAGAAGAAGAAGAAGACCCAATAAGCAGCGATCGAAGCTAGAAAAGACAGAAGAGGCAAAGCTTTCAGCTTATAAAGGGCAATACGAACAAACCCACGACGAAGCCGAGAAATCATTGTGTTTGGTCGGAACAAGTTACTTCTTCTTTTGTTCGGTCTTTTTGTCTGAGTTCTGGGTCAATCTTAGGCAAACAAAAAAAAGGTTATTCCTTTTTCAATTCAATCTTCCAACACTTGTTTCTCTGCTTCCAAGCTTGGGTCCCGCTTCCTCCCTCCTTCATTTCGAATTCGTTGCTCTGTTCTCAAGCTCGAATCTTTTTTTTTCTTCCTCAAACAAACTCCACTGATCTCGATTTGCTCGAGCTGAAATTCTCAAAGTTCTTAGCTTTACGAATTGGGCGTGTAAGAGAAATGCTGGATTGTTCTGCTCTTGATGCAGTATCGTCCGTGAAGTTGGTGAGTTTGTCTTTCTGAGAGATTGATTTGGTAACTTTGAGCTCTAGGGTTTGTAGTATATCTTGATACTGAATCACCAAAAGGTGGGATTTTTAAGGTTCTTGGTATAAGCTGGATAGTAGATGATGATCTCTGTTCTCTAGGGTTTTGGTTTTAGAAGAGATGAGATTTGGCTTTGCATTGTATGGCTCCTAGATTTACAAGTTCTGGGTTGTTTTGGAATGTCATGTACCAAAAGTCTTCAGCACCTTGACATCTCCTGGATTTGAGTTTTCAGTACTTATAAGTTAATGAGTTTGATCTATTGGTGTCAAGGATAACTAGACGCTGAGGGAGTGCATCCTGTGTACTCTGTTTCCATCTGTTTCGAGTTTAGAAGAAGAAGCACAAAGAGAAGTATGCAAGGTGCTGAAGATCCCAGGATTGATCTGTCTGAGCTGAAACTGCATATTGTGAAGAAGATTGGGGTTGAAAGATCTAGAAGGTATTTTTACTACTTGGGTAGGTTTCTGAGTCAGAAGCTTACTAAGAGTGAGTTTGATAAGTCATGTCACCGTCTTTTGGGAAGGGAGAATCTGCCTCTACACAACAAGTTGATTCACTCCATCTTGAGAAATGCATCACTTGCTAAATCCCCACCACCACGACCACTTCACAAAACCAAATCTTTGGTGCTTGGGAAAGAAGATGGACCTGAACAAAGCGGATCTCTCATCCCTAACCATAATAGGAATGATCCAGTTTTGTCAAATGGGGTGTTACACAAGGTTCGGTCTGGAACTTGTGGCGGGACAGTCAGAGATAGGCCTAGTCCACTTGGGCCAAACGGAAAGGTTGATAGTCTGTTGCATCAGCCACTTTGTCGAGAAGACAAAAGCGGTAATAGAAATACAGAGAACGGAGATTATGGTCCTGTTTCTTATCAAAGATCAGGTCGATATTCTGATGAAAGAGGCGGTGCATTTCCTTGCCCAGCTGAAAAACTGAGTTTACAGGATAAAGGTAAGGTCACGGCTCAGGTTAACAGAGACGATGAACTTCAAGAGGAGCGAGGTAGATTGGTTCTTTCCAAGAATCCTGTAATGGCACCTCTAGGGATTCCATTCAGTGGGACCCGCAAAACAGTTCCAGCTTCGACCAGGGCTGACTTCATTACTTGCTATGACAGTGGTGGATTATCAGAGACAGAGATGCTGAGAAAAAGGATGGAGAATATTGCAGTAGCACAAGGTCTTGGAGGTGTTTCGCCGGAGTGTTCTACTATGTTAAATAACATGTTGGACGTGTACTTGAAGAAACTGATCAAGTCATGCGTTGATTTGTCTGGAGCTCGGTCCAGGAATGGAAAGCCTGGAAACCAAAGTTTAGACAAACTGCAGAGCCGAGACAAGATTGTAAATGGGGTGTGGCCGAGTAATAGTTTGCAGATACAAATTATAAACCAACCGTCTGGCATAACGCAAGAACAGCATCCGGTGTCTTTGCTTGACTTTAGAGTTGCAATGGAACTAAATCCACATCAACTTGACGAAGACTGGCCATTGCTTCGGGAGAAAATTCTCACGCGTTCATTTGAGGAACGAGAAGGGGTGTGAAGGAAAATGTTTGGGATGTTGGATGTTGCAAATTGTCTGAGTAAGCTGATCTGGTCCCAAAGAAACAGGCAACAGGTTTTGGTCCAGTGGCCCTGATGGCGGAGAGACACATCTAAGTTACTGCAGCGGCAGACTCGGGGCAGGTTAGTAGATATTTCCCAATGCAGCTAAGCTCAAAGAATCGTATTTGAATGATAAATACGTGTTGTTGTAAGATCAGCTGCCATCCCAACGAGTTGCAAGCTCTGTGTGTAACACGCAAAGCCTATAAGGGAAGTTTTGGCAGAGATACTTTGAGCTTTAGGTGGGAGCAAGGTACAAACAATCATGTAATAGCTGCAGTATTGCTGTGTATGTAACATAGTCTTAGAATTGTTTAGATTTTATATCTTAAAAAGACATTGACATTACCTTTACATTTACATTTTTGTTTTCTCATTTCAATGAAAAGGTTATTTTTATAGTCGTCAATGTCTGTGGTGTGATATTGTATGTACACAAAGCAAATGGTGAGGCCCTTTTTAGAGGAGGAGGTCTCTGCAGTGGTTTTGGTGCCCAAATGGTGAGGCCCTTTTTATACGGGTTCCATTGTTGTTCACAGGCTCTGGATGAAATAAATACTACAACAAACGAGGAGAAAGGGGAAGAAGAGGGTTATTTAAGAGGAGGAGGTCTCTGCAGTGGTTTTGCAGATTGGGCACCAAGTAGTCACCAACTCTTCATCCACACTTCAAATGGTATGTGTGCTCACAGTGTAGCCTTCCAGCTTCATCACCTATTGTATACTCTTCCTGGGAACCAAAAAGATCAGAGTATGAAGAAATCTTAAGAAAAGAGAAAGAAACATCTCTGATTTCTCATATCCTCGTATCAATTCTATATATTATACACCGACATTATCATCATCAACGAAACGTTTGTAACAGTTTCCTCAAACAATAGGCAAAGCTTCGTGTTGTTCACTTAGCTACGTGACCCCATGGCATATTATACTTGAGATTTCATCGAAGCTAAGAGAGACATACCTGGCAGATGCTGCATTTGGCATCTTCCTTGTGATCACAAGGACTATTGTTTATAGACCCATAACTTGAAGGTTTCTTCTGATAGATGCTTGTTTTGAAGCACTTTGTTGCTTCTTCTGTGAGAGCAGTACTTACTCTACCAATTCTCTCTTCTAAAGCTAATAGTTCCTGTATTAATTCAAAAGAAAAGACAATAGGGTAAAGATACTACGTCCCAGAACGTAAGGCGAGTGTGAAGATGTGAAGACAAACCTCATAGGACATATTATCGATGTCTAGCCTCATGTCACGGTGTTGGTCATAGAAGCTTAGTCCACCTAGTAGTAAACCTGTCTCCATGATAAGCAGTTCCTGCTAGGAGAGAGGAAAATATGAGTAACAACATGCTTGAAAACATCTGAAACTCACAAACATTTACGAAAACTTAACCTCGTAATTTAAGCTCAATATCTTGTTCGATCCTATCAAGTTCTGGCAAAATCTGCAAAAGCATTCCTGCAATAGAAAACAACAAAAGTTAAAATGGTCATAACGGGCATTTTCCTAAGCACTATCTGATGATGCTCAGACTTGTAGTAGAGTAACAAGCAATAGTTACCTCAGAGATCCCATCTAAAGTGTAACTGCGAAAACTTATGATTACAGTTCAAAATGCAATGTCTTGCTCGTCTACTATCTGAAACAGAACCTCTCGGGTTAAAGACAAGACGTCTCTCTTCAGAAGGTAGTTCTGTTATCTTTTTACCACTAGCTGAGGAGCTAGAGCTGCTTTCTCCATAAGCCTTTCTCTTATTGATTGTATCCACCTTCCGACTTAAAATCTTTTTTCCAATCCTAAACCACTTGGGATGACAACGGGCTTGGCTTGCCAGAGGGACCAGGATGAAACTCTTGCTTGCTCAACCAAAATCTCTGCCTAAAAACTCTCTTGATTCTTGAGCTTGATGGCAAGTTTGAGGATTCGACTTCCGGTGTTTTAACTTTTCCGTAAATAAGTTTATTGTGAGCACTTTGTTTATCTCTTCCACGTGGGAAGCTCCAAGATTTCAGTCTGTAACTCGTCCTCGCTACCTCTGCTGCTCTCAGATGAATCAATGGACATCTGAGACAACGGTTGCTTCTCAGTTTTTAAACAAGAGGAGCTAGAGCCACAAATATTAGAGCGGCTTGAAGACAAAACTGACTTGTCTTTCTTATCAGAAGAGCCAACAAACCGAGTAAACTTCATAGGTTTTTTCTAATCACTGCATATATTGCTGTTAAATCTATCTCTCAAAACAACAACACCCCCCCTTCTTCGAGTCCTGTCGCGCCTCAATGGCTCTTTTACCCGACCACCGATCCATGAATGCCTGTAACGAAAATAAACCTGTTATTATCAAAACTTTCATCAGCAGCTTCTGACATATAAAGGAGCAAACTTTTGAAACAAACTCTACATTTAGGACTACAAATGTCCCGTTTTCATTTAAAACTCAGAGCTTCCATTCACAAAAAGTTTGTCCAGAGGTTAAACTGAAACAGAAGAAGCTTTGTAATATTAATGCTGATGGTTTCTAAGAAGAAGCCAATAGAAATGAGAAACATTTTATAAGATGATACCAAAGGATTGTATATGCTCACTTCTCAATATAGAATCATCCTGACAAACAAACTAATGTCTTGTCCGAACAAGAGATTCAAGAGCAATAATATAATCGTTATTGTCCAAAAAATGAGAAACACAGACGTTTATTTGACCGACAACATCAAAACTCGTAGAGACTATTCAGACAGGAAAGAAAAGAGCGTTTGTTCTTTTATGTTCTAATGATTACCTTCCTATCTTCTTCTTCCTGGAAACTGGAAAATGAAAGACAATACAAGAGCGTTTGTTCTTATTTTTCTTCGGTTTCTAACTTTATTAAGTAGTTTATTTTTTATTTTACTTTTTTGAACAAACTTTATTAAGTAGTTTATTATTGGAATCAAACTAATAGATTAAATATTTATTTTAATTACATAATGACCTTTAGAAATTTACACTTACATTTAAAGTTGACAAATTATTATTTAAAAAAAAAAGACAGCTACAAAATATAAATGGTGGATTCAATGTTTCTATTAAAAATGGTCAAATGATTAATAACAGAGATACATACTAGAACTAAAATAAATATAAAAATTCAGAAAAACACTAAAAAGAAACACTTATGATACTAAATCACTACGTTATAAGAATATAAGCATAATGAATGTAACGAATGGTATAAGAAATTAGAAAAAAGAAGTTGACATACCATATGATTTATGGAAACAGAAATCCACTTCCAAGGAGGTGTAAACCGTTTATTACAAGTCTTTTTCGACATTGATGAAACTCAAAACCTGAGTTATAGAATTCGCAGGGGAGGAGTCGAACCTATGACCTACAACATCACTTACCTCTCATATTCTAAAATTCGAAACATTGAAGAAACTCAGCAAAAAGAAGAGGCGAGCTAGCACGCTTAAGCACTGGCTTCTAACCATCCATGATCATCCTGGTGCGACTCTGACCCTCCACCTTCGATAGAAGCTTCTTCCTCACCCTTCTCATCTCCTCCTTTATCTCCATACATCTTTCTTCTAGCTTCCTTACGAGCTTCCCTACGAGCCTCTTTCTTAGCTATATTCAAGTCTTTGAACCCTTGTTCGAACTTGGCTTCATCCTCTGGAGTGAAGAAGGCTACTTCCATTTGACCTAGCTCAGCGTATCTTTGCTCCACTTTGGTTTTCCAAAAAAGACCCATCTCTGTATCCATCTTCTGGTAAGGTGTTTTCAGCAAGTACTCGTCTATTCCTCCTGCTTTGTCGATGCAGCGGAGAGCATGCGTTGTGACTTTGACTTTAATGTGACGGTCGAATATGTAACTGAACAATCTCTTCTCCTGTACGTTCGGTTTCCAACACCTTCTCGACCTATACTCAAAATCAAACCACAAAGTTAACAACTTTGAGATTAACAAAAAAAAGTTACCAAACCATTCAGAATCATAGAGAAGAATATGAACTCACATCCATATTCTACTTACAAACAAAACAGATAAAGAGATTAACTTTCATCACACAGAGATACTTGGATCCTACATTTCGTTCTAAAAAAGAAGATAACTTTCATCACACACACCATGTATGCCCTGTTCAACAAAGAAACAACGCATCAAGAGCTAAACAATGAAAAGGCACTGTTGCATTGCATCTCTAAGCAGCTAAGATTTGGAAGGCTAATGAATAGTTTCAAACGCAGATCCAGATATCATTTCAACAATCTAAAACGCTTAAATCAAGAAAGCATTCCTAAAACAAAACCAACCATTAGCTTCCACAGATGCATCATCTAGAGCAAAAAGCATCACAAGCTCTATATCAAACGCAAACACGAATACACATAGAATAAAGAGATCAAGTGAGAGACTGACTTGTTTCCACCGTCTTCACTGACGCGGTTTCCGTACTGGATATGGCGGCCAGCGTAGAGACCGCGTTTGGCTCTTCCCATCACGACTTTTGAATCGGGAACGCAAGCCTTGAGCTTCTCTTTCAGCTCAGGCGTCAGAGTCTCAGCTCCGACCTTCTTCACTAGCTTCTTCATCATCTCTTTCCCTCTAAACGCCATTTTCGTTCCTCCTCCGAAGATAGCAGATCATAAACCCTATTCTTCGTCTTCCCCAAATCTATGTATGCTTGGTATAACCTGGTTTAGTTTACGATTTAGTAAACCGGATCCAGTAAAAAACGATTGGATATTTGACTAATTACGATCACTTTATAATGTTTGGGCTTGTTTTAAAAACAATAAGAAACGTAGGGACCAGTATAATTGCATTTAACTTTTATTGAACTGGGCTTTTCATTAATGGGCCCTTAAGGTTGACTTGCTCTTTCCGTTCTTCTTCGTTTCGACGAGTAAACACAAAGACGACAATCCCACCAATAAATATTTTTTTTTATTTATCTCACTTTACACTGCGACTGTTTGAGATCCAAATCTCTCTTGGATCCAAAGCTTCGTACCTCCGTGGATCTCGTACCTTAAGGTTCGTCTCTCTGCTATACGATTCAGATTTTGTAGAGATCGATCCCTTTTTTGTGTAAATCTACATTGCTTCGATTTTCTCGGGCGTCCTTTTGTTTGATCTCGATCCGATCCCGTTAGGTGCCAGGTTTTCATGTTTATGCAGCTGAGTGAGACTAGATTCGATTGCTGCTCTTCAAATCTCGGGAGCTAAAGCTTATAGAGATGGCTTTTTTTTAGTTTTAGTTGATCCGAAGCTTTTTTTTGATTCATTGAAAATGGTTTATCTTAATGTTTTGATCGTAGTTGTGGTAAAGTAATGTTTATTGCTGGATCTATCTATGTTTTGCATCCTTCATCATCCCTGTGTCAACATTGATGAACTTTCTTGTGTAATTGTGATGTTTGATTATAAAGCATGGACTGGAGAACAGAGATATTAATCCTAGCCAGTTTTTCTTTAAATTGAATTTCGAAATGTGGAGATGCTTCATTAGCTGTACTGAAATTTAAGCTGAATGGTTAGATATTGCTAAGTAGTTATGTGGATACTCTTAACTGCTTGTATAAAATTTACTTAAACAGTGATGAGGAAACAAATTTTTGCTCAATAACCTCAAACTTGAAACCCCATGAAATGTTAACATTTTGCTCATCTTGTTTGTTACTTTGTGATATGTACCTCATTATGTATTTTATAATTTTAAGGATGTGGAAGTCTAGTTTTGGGTTCCTGGTGTTCACTGTATTCACTTTCTTTCTGTCTTATGTTGCGGTGGCTTTTTTTGCAGAAGTAGAAAAGATGGACAAATCCTGTACCTTGCTTGTACACTATGACAAAGGGACTCCAGCAGTTGCCAAGGAAATTAAAGAAGCTCTCGAAGGAAGTGATGTGGAAGCGAAAGTTGATGCCATGAAGAAGGCGGTTATGCTTTTGCTGAATGGCGAAACCATTCCGCAGCTTTTCATAACTATTATAAGATATGTGCTGCCTTCTGAGGACCACACAATCCAAAAGCTTTTGTTGCTGTACCTGGAGCTGATTGAAAAAACGGATTCTAGAGGGAAGGTTCTGCCTGAAATGATTTTGATATGCCAGAATCTTCGGAATAACCTTCAGCATCCGAATGAGTATATTCGTGGAGTGACGCTGAGGTTTCTTTGCCGGTTGAAAGAAACTGAAATAGTGGAGCCTTTGACTCCTTCAGTGTTGCAAAATCTGGAGCACCGCCATCCATTTGTTCGTAGGAATGCAATTCTGGCCATCATGTCGATCTATAAGCTTCCAAATGGCGACCAACTCTTCGTGGATGCACCTGAAATGATCGAGAAAGTTCTGTCAACAGAACAAGATCCGTCTGCCAAGAGAAATGCATTTCTAATGCTGTTTACCTGTGCTGAAGAACGAGCAGTGAATTATCTTCTGAGCAATGTTGACAAGGTTTCCGACTGGAATGAATCGCTTCAGATGGTGGTGCTGGAGTTGATTCGAAGTGTGTGTAAGACTAAACCAACAGAGAAGGGGAAATATATTAAGATTATTATTTCTCTGTTAAGTGCCACTTCCTCTGCAGTTATCTATGAATGTGCTGGGACGCTTGTTTCTCTCTCATCTGCCCCTACCGCTATTAGGGCTGCTGCCAACACCTACTGTCAACTTCTTCTGTCTCAGAGTGACAACAATGTGAAGCTTATTTTGCTCGATCGGTTGAGTGAGCTTAAGTCATTACACAGAGATATCATGGTTGAGTTGATAATAGATGTGCTCAGAGCACTCTCAAGCCCGAACCTTGATATCCGCAAGAAGACACTTGACATTGCCCTTGACTTGATTACTCATCATAATATCAATGAGGTCGTTCAAATGTTGAAGAAAGAAGTCGTGAAGACACAGAGTGGAGAGCTTGAGAAGAATGGAGAGTACAGACAAATGCTTATTCAAGCAATTCATGCTTGTGCAGTAAAGTTCCCCGAAGTTGCAAGCACAGTGGTCCATCTTCTAATGGATTTCTTGGGAGATAGCAATGTGGCTTCAGCACTTGACGTGATTTCATTTGTTCGAGAGATAATAGAAACGAATCCCAAGTTGAGAGTTTCAATTATAACCAGGTTGTTAGACACGTTCTATCAGATCCGCGCTGGAAAGGTCTGCCCTTGTGCACTTTGGATTATTGGCGAGTATTGTCTATCACTTTCGGAAGTTGAGAGTGGCATTTCAACCATTAAGCAATGCCTTGGGGAGTTACCGTTTTACTCCGTGTCTGAGGAATCTGAGGCCAACTGAGACATCGAAGAAGATTCAGCCAACTTCTTCCGCCATGGTGTCCTCTAGAAAACCTGTGATTCTTGCTGATGGAACTTACGCTACCCAAAGCGCAGCCTCTGAAACCACATTCTCCTCACCAACAGTTGTTCCGGGATCGGTGGCTTCTGGAAATTTGAGAGCGCTGCTTATAACTGGTGATTTTTTCCTTGGAGCAGTTGTTGCTTGCACACTGACTAAACTTGTTCTCAGATTGGAAGAGGTTCAGTCATCTAAAACGGAAGTGAACAAGACAGTCACACAGGCGTTGCTGATCATGGTATCTATGTTGCAACTTGGTCAATCTCCTGCTTCTCCACACCCTATTGATAATGATTCATATGAGAGGATTGCCTTGTGCATAAAATTGCTGTGCCATAGGAATGATGAGATGAAAAAGATATGGCTGGAGTCCTGCCGCCAGAGTTTTGTTAAGATGATTTCTGATAAACAGCTTAGAGAGATGGCGGAACTTAAGGCAAAGACCCAAACAACTAATGCTCAACCTGATGATCTCATTGACTTCTTCCATCTAAAGAGCCGAAAGGTAATGATACTACTTTCTAAATTATCGCTTGCTTCATTGTCTTTTTTTTATGAATACTTTGGCAATATGTTCAGTTATACGTTGGTGTCTACTTTTTTGTACACCTCATATCCTTTTTTTTCATTTTCTCATCTTAAAGAAGGACAACAGAAGTTGATAGGGGCTGATTATATATTTTTTGTCTGCATATCAAATTTCTGATGGTAAGTTTTTTTTCCAGGGAATGAGTCAACTTGAGTTGGAAGACCAGGTACAAGATGACCTAAAGCGTGCAACTGGAGAATTCACCAAGGACGAAAACGATGCGAACAAACTAAACCGCATTCTTCAACTCACTGGATTCAGTGATCCAGTTTATGCTGAAGCATATGTGACAGTCCATCACTATGACATCGCACTCGAAGTCACTGTTATCAACCGTACAAAGGAAACCCTTCAGAATCTGTGCTTGGAGTTAGCAACCATGGGTGATCTGAAGCTTGTCGAGCGTCCTCAAAACTATAGTCTGGCACCAGAAACGAGCATGCAGATAAAAGCAAACATCAAGGTCTCGTCGACAGAGACCGGAGTCATATTCGGGAACATCGTCTATGAGACATCAAATGTAATGGAGCGAAACGTCGTGGTACTCAACGACATACACATTGATATCATGGACTATATCTCCCCTGCTGTTTGCACAGAGGTTGCTTTCAGAACCATGTGGGCAGAGTTTGAATGGGAAAACAAGGTACTTCATCTGATACACTTTTACCGTTTCTTTGGTTTGGCTGTATTTAACCATTCCTGTGGTTGTCTTCATGTCAGGTTGCTGTGAACACAACGATTCAAAACGAAAGAGAATTCCTCGACCACATTATCAAATCCACAAACATGAAGTGTCTCACTGCCACGTAAGCTCAGATTCTTATTTTCTTCCCATTATAGACCGTTACTCTTCTTACTAATTGGTGTTTGTCTCTACGCAGATCTGCACTAGAAGGAGAATGCGGGTTCCTAGCAGCAAACTTATATGCAAAAAGTGTGTTTGGTGAGGATGCTCTTGTGAACGTGAGCATCGAGAAGCAAACTGATGGAGGATTGAGTGGCTACATAAGGATAAGGAGCAAGACGCAAGGGATTGCTCTAAGTCTTGGGGACAAAATCACTCTCAAACAAAAGGGTAGTAGCTGAGGTTAGCTTAAACTTTTAATTCTCCTTTTATTCATTTTCCGGTTCAACCGATATATATTATATATGGAATCCTCACATTCCTTAACCGGGTATAATTTCCGGTACACCATACCAATTGATTCTTACAGGCTTGGAATGGTGGGACACTAGATAACAGGTTTAGACAACGGTCGTTCCTCGCTTGAGCATTCTTTTGTTGGTTGGATCTGTTTACTACGGAGGGAGGCGTTTAAAGCCCATTATGTAAAGATTGAATTTGTTATCATTCCTTAACCGGTATAGTTTCCGGTATGGTACCGATGGATTTTTCCTCAATACGGCTGTGTTTTTTTCTTTTTATTAGTACATGAACGATATTTTTTTTTATTTGGTATGTTTTTTCTTCGTTCTATAATGTTGTTTGTTGGGGGAGATTAAACTTGATATTCATCCAATGCTTTATCGATAGTACTCTCGAATTTGTATGTTTTTGACCCATTTTAGGATCTAATCGTTTCAAATTGTTCTCAATATTTTTAATAACCTTTTAATTTTAGAAAGGCAGAAAATTTTGATGAATTTCCGTGAGTAAATTATTCTACAAAACTCCATAACACAAATACTTGAGTCCTTTAAAACTTTTAGTTAATTAAAACCCTTAATAGTATTTGTCCAAGTGGAAATATTTTTCTTATTGCAGAAAGCCGAATTTAAACATACGACAAAAGAATATACTGATTAGCCAGAACGTTGAGGCATGGTCCTCTGTATCTCCATGCTCGCGCCGCTACAACACAAACCAATAAGAAAACTTGCACATGGGACGGTGGAAGAGTCTGAATCTTGACTGTCCTGCCTCTTACCATGTCTTGCATTGATTTAAATCCACAAAACCCCACTTGATTTGGAAAGTTAACGTCACCGCTTATCTTGCCTACAATAATTCCCTACGTTTTTGTCTCTTTGATCTGTTTCAAAACTAGTTTTGGTAGCCACAATTTTCCGGTTTGTCCACTTTCTCATGCTCGTGCTGCCACAAGACCAAACAAAACCATCTAAAAAAATCTTTGCACGTGGAATAGTCTCAATGCTACCTCGCTTTCAACGATCGTGTTGTTACATTTGTTTTAAATCCACAAAATTTGTGTGCCACATAACCCCTTGCTTTGGACAGCAGTCAACGTTATCAACTTCATAGCATCTTCTTCCCTATAATAACTGATACAAAGCCTAAGCTTAAGCTCATCTCTCCAAGGAACAAAAAAAAAATGGCCATCTTTCTCTGTTTCTCATGGCTTTTCTTGCTTCTTACGTTTCTCTCGTTAATCACTTTGGTGAGAAAGGTTAAAGAAACTAAAACATTGATGAATCTTCCTCCGTGTCCTCCAAGTCTTCCCATCATTGGAAACTTGCACCAACTCGCAGGACTACCTCACCGTTGCTTCCATCATCTCTCCATCAAATACGGACCCGTGGTACTTCTTCATCTCGGCTTTGTTCCAACGGTTATCATCTCCTCGAGTGAAGCAGCTGAAGAAGTTCTTAGAACACACGACCTTGGTTGCTGCAGCAGACCAAAGACTCTCGCCACTGGGAAACTCTCCTACGGTTTTAGAGACATCAGCTTCGCGCAGTACGGTGAGTACTGGCGAGAGATGCGAAAGCTCGCTGTTATAGAGCTTTTCAACCTCAAGAAGGTTCATTCTTTCAAGAACATACGAGAAGAAGAGGTTGGATTCATGGTGAAGAAAGTTTCAGAGTCAGCTTTGGAACACACTCCTGTTGATCTTAGCAAAACGTTTTTCTCCTTAACCGCAAGCATCATTTGTAGAGTAGCTTTAGGACAGAACTTCAACGAGAGTGGCTTTGTGATTGAACAAGATAGAATCGAAGAGCTTGTACGTGAGGCATTGGTAGCTCTCGGTACTTTCACTTTCACTGATTTTTTCCCTGGTGGGCTTGGGAGATTGTTAGATTGGTTGCTTGGTGGACACGAGAGGATAAACAAAGTGTTTGAAGATCTTGATGCCTTTTACCAGCATGTGATTGATGACCACTTGAATCCGGGAGCAGCAGGCAAGAAAGTTGTTGATTCTCAGGCTGATATTGTTGCACTCTTGTTGGATATGATGGAGAAACAAGGGAAGAGAGATTATTTCAAGCTCAACATTAGTAATATCAAGGGAGTTCTCATGGTAAACAATCTTAAATCTTGCTTGATGTTAGATTATATAACTTAGGAATCTATATACAGTCTCTATGTTAATGTTGAGTAATAGTAAGATTGGTTTAGAAACCAACTACTAAGACCAATCTAGTATCTCGATTTCTGGTATATATTAGTACATATTAATTATATCTCAATCTTGCTTTCAAGTTATATTCTAACTTTAGAATCTATACATAATTTCAATTATATAATAAATAAATAAAAATATTTTTTAAAAATATAAATTAATACATTAAACTTCTTATTTTTAAACAATATTTCTAAATTTATATACATAGATTAGAGTTATTAAGATTTTGAACTATATAATTACTTCTTTATATATAAAGTTAATTTCTTTTGAACAAGGCTTAGAAATAGTTAGAGATGGTCATGTCCACATTCTCCATATGAATCTTGAGTAGTAAGATGGATTATAGAACCAACTACTAGGACCAGAACACTATACTGCAACTATACAGGTCTTGTTCACTTGTTTGCTTTTGATTTTACGTGACCTTCAAGTTAACAAAAAAAAACAAAAAGATGATATACAAATGCAAACACTGACTTTCTAAACCTTTATTTGTGTGTTTTGTCAGGACATATTTCTTGCAGGGGTAGATACAGGAGCTATAACCATGATATGGGCCATGACGGAACTCGTTAGAAACCCTAGAGTGATGAGAAAGGCACAAGAAGAGATCCGAACCACCCTAGGGCCCAACAAGGAGAAGATCACTGAAGAAGACGTTGACAAAGTTGGTTACTTAAAGCTCATAGTCAAGGAAACGTTTAGGTTACACCCAGCAGCTCCATTATTACTCCCTAGAGAAACAATGTCTCACGTCAAGATCAACGGCTATGATATACCTCCCAAAACACAAATCCATCTCAACGTATGGGCCATGGGACGTGACCCCAAGCGTTGGACCGACCCTGAAGAGTTCATCCCTGAACGGTTTGCTAACAGTTGTGTAGATTTCAGAGGACAACACTTTGATCTGTTGCCGTTTGGTTCTGGTAGGAGGAGTTGTCCTGGAATGCCTATGGCAGTTGCTTCGGTGGAACTAGGACTGTTGAGCTTGCTTTACTTTTTTGATTGGGCGTTGCCTGAAGGGATGGTTAGTGAAGAAGACATTGATATGGAAGAAGATGGTACTCTTACCGTTGTCAAGAAACAACCTCTTCTACTTGTTCCTATTCAACACCATTGATGAGCATTGAGCTGTCACAAAAGCTTGTTTCAGCTAACTTCGTTTGTGTATTTTTAATCCTCATGGAAAGAGTACCGAGTTTAAAAGGTAAGACTTTCTAAATATTCTTGCATTATATGAGAAAAAGTGTATGAACAACGTAATAAAATCAAATATGTATGAAGAGATTGGTTTATTGGCTCTAAAATGGTTTGGTGATGCTGATCTGAAAATTCATAACAGTCACAAACGTAGCACAACAACTAAGAACAAGAAACTTCATGATCTTCTAGTTATAACATTAAATAGAATAATCTTACCCCGCTTGGTCCCCCTAACATGAAATTTTATGAGATAAATGAACTAAAGGGACTTTGATCAGTTGACTAAAAAGCTATACCTGATTTGACAGTATTTATATACGTATAAAAAGAGTACATCTGCTTCTCCACTGAAGATAGCTTCCCAGGAGATGGAAGAGCAGACACAATATGATCACAACAGAACATGGCTTCTTCAATCAGACAACAGAGGAAGTAGTGCGTCTAAGGTCAACATCGTTGTTCTTGAGTTTCTCACTCGGCGGTGTTCCCTTGAAACTTCCATATCTCAGAGGCTTAGGTATGTAAAGAGAGCTGAGCATCTTCTCCAAAGCCACCACTGTGTATCTCACGTACTTGCTTGAACTCGCATCTTTCTCAACCAATGGCCCATAGTTTTGCATATAGCTTCTGTAAACCGGTACAATAGCCTGAACAATCTGTTGACAAACTCTATCCCTCAAATCTTTTTCAGGTATGACCCATGTGGATTGCTTCTTATACATCTCATCAAACGCATCGTTGAACGACTTCAGTCTCTTCTTGACAAGATCACGAGCCGTGGCATGTCCACCAGAGAAGAGTATAAGTCCTTCTCTGCTCAAATGGCTCGGAAGCTTGCCCCAGCTGTCTCTAAGGAAGACGGTAGCGTAATACTCTTTGTACTGATCATGTTCTTTCAGCCATGAATCTCCCAACTGATCTCCAATCCTCGTACCCTTTAAGTTCTTGTATAGATGCCAGTGATTGTTCATACTGAAGAAATGAGCAAGCGTTTGATCCGGATATGCTTTCATCCATGCATCCATATTCTGCTCAATCATTTTGATTATTCTTAGAACCTCAACCATAAGCTGATTCTCTTGGAACCTTTCTGATCTCCAGCTTTTATGTATAAGCAGAACCTGACTAAGCGTTGACTTGTACTTATCTCCTATAAGTTTATTGCAGTAATCAGTTACAAAACTGACTAGCCTAGGAACACCACCGTCGCTAGGTGGAGGGATTTGTTTCTGAATCTCCACTTGAACCAGAAGCTCCCAGAAGATTTCAGCTGCACCATCTATTAGCTTCTTAATGAGATCCCTTGTGTAGTTTTGTATCTCAATACAAGCTGCTCCACCAAAGAGACGGTTAAAATCTGCTCTCAGTTTGTTCAAAGAAGTGAAGATATCTAACAGCTTCAGAAGCTTGATTGGATCTTTCTTGCTATCAGTCACAGTTTTACCAAACTGAAGAAACGCAAGCATCCCGGCTTGTGCAGCAATCTTAGAGAAGCAATCCATCCAAACATTCGAACCGAATCTCTCAAACACATCGTTGCAAAGCTTAAACTCTGCTTCAAACAAATGCTTAACCGCAAACTCCAAATGATTCCCCCACTGAGCTATATAACCTTCTATGCTCTGCACGTCGTTGAACTCAGTAACCGAGATGTCTAGATAGTCCAAGTCAAGTGCTTGAAGACTAGCTCTTACATTCGAGCTCCTCACTTCAACGTAAATAGAAATGCACTTGTCGAGTCTGTTATTCGCCCTGAGTCTCCCAAGAATGGCTTGCAGTTTATGGATTACAGTCACAGGCAACTGAGAGGGTGCAATGCAAGCTTGCTCGCCTAACGATGATGGAGACGCCATTGGAAGTGGAACACTGTTGTCCTGTAATAGCCTTCGGAACTCGTTCTCCAGCTTGTCTAAAGCAGCATCCTTAAGCCCACCGTCAAGACGAGCTTTCTCTCCTCCGCTGTTATCTTGAAACTCCCTAAGCCTTCTCAAAGACTTCTTCAAACTCGAAAGATACTTCTCATCAGCAACACTATGATCTTCCAAATACTCAACAATATCTTCCAACCACTGGATAGCTAACCCACAATTCTCCCCTAGAAACTTCAACGCTTCCTCTAACCGCTTCAACACCGATAAATAACTGGAGAGATCATTCTTGGGGTCTGATAACAAAGACTTCTCAAGTCCATGGACAGCATCAAACACCTTAAGCACTGCAGCTGCAGGACCAACAGCTCTGTTAATATGACCACCAACAGCAACAAGAGCTTCTCTATCTGCTCGTATAGGCCTCACCGCAGCTTCAAGAGACGGTAGTCTCTGCTCAATCTCATCAAACCTAGGACCCGTTTTCCCTAATGCTAAACCAATGGCTTTAGATTTCTCTAGACTCGATCTTAAAGAGTTTCTTGCTGCTATTAAGCTCTGAATCCCTCTATCCACACCATCAGATTCCGCCATTATTAATCAGCTCTAATAAAAATGGAAACTTTATCACTCTTCCTTCTTTTTTTCTCAGCAAAAGTTTCGATAAATCAAACCAAACCGAGAAACTAGTTAGTAATAAACACTTCCGAGAAGAAACAAACAAAACCCAGATACAGAAATTTCCACAGCTACCAAGCAACCATTGAAAGGAGGTTACTTTTTAAAACTGTGACAACACAAGTGGAAGAGATCAAGTTGAGATGAAGTCTTCTGCTGTGTTGTGTCGCCGGCGAGGAGTTGATCCGGCGATAAAAGAGAGAGTTTTGACGGAAGAATCGATACGGTGTGAGTTTCTCCAGAGAGAGATACCCAGAAATTAAGAAAACAAAAAGCGAAATTAAGAAAAAAGGAAATGGAAATGGAAAAGAGAAAAAGGAGAAAAAACGGTTTATTTTATTTTATTTTATTTTTTTATCGCGATGCTCGACGGAAACTGCCAAAGTGCATGACAGTGGAGCACAAGGTGAACACTTCAGACATATGGGTTTATAAATATTTCAGTAAAAACTTCATAAACTAATCAAAATGATAATAACTTACCTTTTTGTGTAATAATTGTTTTTTTTTTGTTAGCTTTTTTCTGTCAAAAATATTATGCCTGGTTTGTGATTTACTTTAAGAACATTTTCTTAAAAATGTGTTCAGATTTTTCGAATCTTTCTTTTTCATTATTTGACATTAGATTTTCTAGATTAGTTTCGTACAGACTTTTGAGCATCTGCTTTTAATGGTCGTTTACCATATTCAACAGGTAACGTAGGAGTTAGGCCCATATTAAATCACTTGTACCTTCAAAACATAAATGTCTAAGATGTCACAAAAAGTTCCAAAATAAATTTTACGTTGACCAATATCTTTTAAAATTGCAATGGTAAAAAATCATCTTTAAAAGCAGTTAAGTTCAGAAAATTTACTTAAAACAGTATTGGTTGAGAAAAAAAAAAGAATATATCTATGATATTGTAATCATCTATTCCCTCCTTTTTTTAATATTTGAAGTTTGAAAATAGTGTAATTAAAGAGTTATTAATTAATTACAAAATATATTACAAATATATTATTAGTTACACAGTTTTTGATAAAATTAAAAATTACATTAAAATATGAAAATATCATCTATTTTGAAACATCAAAAACTTTTTTAATCATCATTTATTTTGAAATAGACATAATATATTTTAGTGTATGAGTATGAATGTAACTTGGATACCTTGGTACATAGTCTAATTTGTAGCTTTGTATATTCTGAAATAATATGATTGGCCCAGCCCCTAGATTTCAGGTTTGAGATTATGTTTAGTAATGTATTCTGTTTTACAACGAGTTTATATCTAGTTCATTCATCTGTTATGAGTGACTATGATATATATAGTTAATAGTTGAATCATCTTTTAGGTATGACTTCGTCTTGGCTTTCAACTATGACACATATGTGGCCTCCACAGAACTTTTTACAAAGATGTATATTCTTCACTTCTTGTTCAGCGGAAATAATCAAAGTGGTTAGCTAGAATTATAAATGCGAGAATTATAAATTGAACCTAAGTCCAAGTGTGTTACGTGTGGTTTGTCTATCACCTCACAGTTCATGATGAGAGTTGATTTACAGTCAACTCCCAAAGTTATTACATTAATTTACTACCTAAAACAACATATATATAGTTGTAAACTTGCTAAACCTCTAATTATTTAGACTTATGTATTGGGTTTGATAGCTTTACTTGGGCTTGTCTATCTACTAGTACATGATATGATGTAGCCCATGGTTTTATTTCTAAGTAAGCATTTCTTTTCACAATGAAAGGTGTTCAAAGCCTTTGGTTTTGAAAGATGCTGCGAGAAAGACAGTAACATTTGTCGCTACACAAAAGGCTTACAAGCTATCTGAGAATATCAATTTAAGTATTTTTTTGTACCACATGATTTGATATGGTCGTATTCATGTTATCGTGCGCCTTTAATTATTTTTGTTGGTGGGGCAAAGCGTTAGTGGTCTTTGATTTTTCCTTCCTAACCAGAAACTGAAACTTTGTCCCACAAAAAAAAAATTATTGTCCCACTAAAATTGCTAGAACTTGTCCATCTCCAGCTTTGTATATACATCGTGCAAACTGCAAAGTGTTTGCGTTATCATTATGGATCAATGTCAAATTATATACTAAAAAATGTTTCATCATAACACACAAAAATGGATAATAAATTGGTTTTGTAAGAGTAAAAAAAAGTTGTTACAACTAGGAGTGGCCACGGATCGAATAACACCATAATTTTCACTATTTGTGATTTGTTTCGTATCTTACGGATATCTGATTTTTTATTTGCTTTGATTCGGAAAATACGGATATCCAGCTTTCTGGATATCCAACTTTTCTATTTGCGAATATTTACGAATATCTTATCTATGTTGTTTAATATAAGTAAATCTTGAAAGCTATACAAATTGTTTTCAAAAGATATTTTTATAATATAAAAATAAATATTAATGAAACTATAGGTTTTATAAATTTCTAAATTAATCAAATTTTCTTATAATTTTTTTTGAAAATTGTCATTTTTATAAAGATTTTATAAGTAGATTTTAAATAAAATTAACAAAATGATATGTTAAGATAATAATTTTATAAAATTATATTTATAAATTTATATTATTTGTAGATATACATTTATTTGCATAATGATGGATCGGATCGGATATTCAGTTCTAATTTTTTTAGTCTTTGTGATTTGATTTGTTTAAACGGATACTAACTTTTAATATTTGCGTTGCTTCAACGACTCAAGATATCAAGATTTTATGAATTGAATCGAAACGAATAGAATTAAATTTAACGGATAAAATGTTTAGCTTTAATTAAAATCTCAACGGCATTAAGTAAGATAGTTGACCCTTAACTTGTCTTGAACCCACATAAGATAGTAAATTAAATTCACATTTATTAAATATCTCAAATTATACGTGAGTTCAACACCCAATTCCACCTAACTCATTAATTACACATTGACTTTCTAATCATTCACCCTTAGTCAACTTTACATTTAAAAATATTCCCAACAGCCACCCACTATATGTTTATACATCTTTATTAATACAAACAAAGCAATGAATTAACTTAAAAAAATGAAGAGCACAAGTCCATAGTCTATATATTATTGGTGAGCAATTAATCCCATAATCACTACCATATATCTACTGATTGTCTAATATTTTATAACGCACTACACCATTATTTTTATAAAAAAAAGATGTTCGATTGACTTTTCTAATTAAAATATTTTAATAAAAAATTTACAACTCCTTCCACCTAGTACTCAAAAAAAAAAAACAATACAAGTCAAAATCATGCAGAAGCAAACACCAAATCATTAACGCCTGAAGAAGAAGAAACATTCTTGTGCATCATGGATTGATTGTGATGATGCTCTCCTTCGTAAGTCACGATAAGCATAGCTGGATCATCCAAAGCTCGTTCCACATGTTTCCTCGCCGGACATCCTCTAAATGTACTGCACTTGTAGTAACCACTGGATCATAAACAAAACAAACACACACCGTTAAATTGTTAGATCGTGTATTCAACAAAACAAAACATTAATAGTAATACAATGAGGTAAAAAATAGTTACCGTGGGTGTGGTGAACCCTTGATTGGTTTTTGACCGTACTTTCTCCACGAAAACTCGTCTGGTGGAATATCTGCGATCTTTGAACTTATCGCCGGTACCCTCACGGTTTTCTTCACCCGGTTTTTTCTGCTTTTAGTAAACAAAATAAAAGTATTAATTAACGAAATTTAATTATATTAATGGTTGTAACATGCGCTGATTAGCTAAAAAGCTGCGTGCATCATGTGTTTAAAAGTCAACTCTATAGTCATTGTCGGTTTTCCATAACAAAATATGAGGGATAATTTTAAACAACCAAGCTGATAACCGGTAAATTATACTAAACCGGGAATATAAATGATGGTTAAATAATAAATAACGCGGGTAATAGTCAACTAAGCGTTAAATATTAAAAAAACGGAAGTGTATACCTTTTCTTGCAATGGCACTTGCCGTAGCCGGAGATTTTGCCGGAAAAATCCTGAGAGTGCTCATGCTCGATGCATCTTTTTCTATAAGGATGACCAGCCAACGGTGGCTTACCGGAGGATGTGACAGGCTGCGACGGAGCGAAGATCGAAGATCCCTTGGACACGCTGCCGTCGCCGCCGGTTAACCCTGACGACATGAAGGAAGAGCTTAACGAGACGCTGAAGTTCTCCTTCGAGAACTCCAGCTCAGAGCTCTTTGATTTGGATCCGAAGATGCTCGGTTTAGTGAAATCGAGTGTTACGCTCGGCCTCGACGGAGTCACAACAACCGGAGGGAGACTCGCTGATGCTCTCGCCGGCGGCTGAGAAACGACCGGAGTTTCAGATTGAGCGGTTTTTAGGTTCTGACTCTGCTGTACCGGAGGAGATGAGGAAGTCGAGTGAACCGGTCCGCGTCTGAACCGGGCGTGACCGGTACGGTTAAGGAGAGAAATAACGGTTTTGAATTTGGAGACGGTGAAATCGGTGATCTCAGAGCAGTCAACGTTGTTGTGTTGTGTCGGAGTGTTAGAGAGGACGCGAATCAGATGTTCCATACTCTGTAGACCTTGCGATGCAGCCTCTTGAATAGCCTTTTGATCATCCATCTTAGGGAAACGCATTAGATCAACGGCCATGATGATCTCACTGTAACTTGTTTTGGTTTTGTTGTTGGAACGTTTGAAGATCAGAGAGAGAGAGAGAGAGAGAGAGAGAGAGGTGGTGGATGAGAAGAGAGAGGGAGGATGGCGTGATATATGGGGAAAGGAGGTGACCGGGTCAGGTTGTGTGATTAAAGTCAACTGGTAAGGTTTTTGATCTAACGGCTGTGATTGAGTTGAGTCTTTCCATAGAATAAAGTAATCAAAGTTTGGTCTCCTCCTCATGTTCTAGGTAACTGGGTCCCACCTGGCATCTGAATTTTATTGTTTCTTCAAATTAAAGATTTTTTTTTCAAAACAAAAATCATAACACCCCATCTTTATAATTTAACAAACTAATCTGTAATTTTAGATTTGTGCACACAAATTAAAAAATAATTAATGTTATATATTTCTAAAAACACAATTACTTATATATAATTATATTTTAACCAATAAAAAAATAAGATAGAAAACAAAATTAATAAAAAATTATATTAAAAATTGAAAAAGACACTTATTTTGTAATTAAAAAAATTTCTATTATAACACTTAATCTAAAACAGAAGAAATATAATACAATAAATCACTCGTTTTTATTTATAAAATTTTGCATAAAAGGTGAAAAAACTATAGCTTAATCAAAGGTCTGAAGTTTCTATAAACTTATAAAATTGGCAATGATTTCAATCACACACAATATAAGTAAAATAGTACAAAATGATGATAAAATGTCAACATACTTCATACTCAATGGAGAGAAGAGGCCCAGCTGGATTTTTGTTGAGACAAGAAGGTAGGAGTTGTCAAGGAGACATAGATGATAAGATTAAATAATAATAATTGACATATTTGACTTCTTAAGTTTTAATTATATTTTATGTTTGTTCCAATTTGAATCTTCTTTATTCTTTCAAGTTCTACGGACTATAGTTAGTGTCAACTATAATTACTTACAAGTGATTATAATTCAATGTTGCCTGTATAATTTGATGACCCTGCTAAGGGGTTTTCATAACAATTAAAATTTAGTGTAAGACTTTTACTTTCAACAGCAAATATTGTTATTATAGAAACCCTCTTCACTTGACATTTATGTCATTGTGGTAAACCAAACCTTTATTTAACTTCTAAAATTCGCCTAAATATCTACATATATTGGGAATAAACAAATAATCTTTCTAGTTAAATACTATAAATACTGGTTTAACTAAAATTCTACTACTAGACATCGATTACTGAATGGACAAATGAGGGGAAATGGTGACAATTTTCAAATTAAAGTAATATTAGCTGACCAATAAAAAAATATAAAAAATAAAGTAGTACTCCCTATAAAAAGAAAAAGAAAAAGATTATCATCTCTTTAAAGTTTAAAACAAGATCCATTGACTATCTTGGTAACCGGGTGGTCCCGTTAACTCGTATATGAACCGTCAGATTTTTCAAAAGATTGATCCAACGGTGGATATGTTAATTTGGTGTTGACTATCTTTATGAACCTAAAAAATCTCCAGCCAGCTATTTGATTCTCCTCGCGTGTCTATTTTGTAATATCTCTTCATATACGGAAATACCATTTTTGAAAAAAAACGTCATATGCCAAGAACAAAACAAATAAAATTTGGGGAAAACATAGAATTGAAAAAGGAAAATTAGGAGAAAATTAACAATTTCGTAAACAAATGATTATTACAAATTACACAAATACTAGTACTAAATAGATCAACCAAAAACATTTTACATAAAAAATATACCTTCGTTAATTCATTAACTACATGGATGATGGATCTATTCCTAATGTTGTTTGTGAGTGTAATTTTCTTCTGTTAGTTCGTTTTTCGTGTAATAAACTACCGGTTACGAAAAACTTACACGACTAGTTTTTCTTTGTCAACAACGAGACGACTAACCATGTGAACAGACTATGAGTTGTTATTTAAAACACCACTTTTTGTCAACCATTAAATTATAACATGGATAGTAGTTGACCCGATAAATTGTGTTATTATTGTCGTGCACGATACATTGATCTAACTATAAAAACATATTTAGTTTTTTTTTTATTAACCTGGGGGTATCTCAGGCCCATGGAGAGGCCCAGACTAATCCCAAAAAGAAGTGCAGCCCAAGATGTTTATCAAAGGAGAGGTGCAGCCCACAGATAAACATCTACGTATATTTAGTTACGTGTAGATGTTTGTGTTTTAGACTTTTAGTGACGAGAACACACATGTAAGTGCCCAAGTTTGATTAAGATACAAGTTGTTAACGAGATTCAGTTCCTCTAACCTATGTTTTGGGATAATGCGAGCTGTCTACTGATCCTAACACGTAGGTTATTCAAAAATAGATTAGCTATGAGTTAAGTTAACTCCACTCGAGTCTACACTTAAACCATCCCAATACATGTAAGTTTCGCACACGACTATCTCACCCCGATGTTTTCACGAACACTATCACGGTCTCAATCACGGTCTCCTCGGAACCAAACGACACCAACATATATTCTCAAAAACAATCAAAGCACATATATACTTTCATGTTGTTTTCCCTTTGGTGCATCCTTGAAAGAGAAAAAACATGTAATAAAGAGGCCCACGATCCTTATCCATTAATTTTCTTATCTATTAAAGATTCTCTTCCAAATTTTGCTCACATGCTTTAATACTATGTGTTCTTGCTACTGATTTTTGTTCCAACATTCACCTTAGTTTTAACATACCATATATATATTACAAAATTCCTTTTTACAATTTTAGCTCGTCGAAGACTCAAACAGAACGCAGATAGCCAGCAAAACACACTGATATAAGAGATTTAAGGCATACTTAAAACATTTAAACTCCTCTCCTTTTTTTCTCTATCCAACTCCACATTATGCCCATGATGGCAAAAACTCAGTGAACACTTATCTTCCAACATGTGTTTAAAGATACCTCAACCTAATCATCTATTTAATTAAGTTTTCGACATATAGGAAAATAATCCTCATTTTTGTATTCCTCTTTCAATAAGTAATCAAGTTTTCCTACCAGCAGGTAAAGGAAACATTTTCGTTTGTATCTCTTAATTAAGTATCATGCACTTATCAATACGTATACGATGTGACCGAAGCTTCGTGGAGGATTTGAAAATATTAAAACAAAACATAACTGTTTATTAAAAGAAATATATAATAATTAATAGGACAATTCTTCAAATAATTATTTTTTAAGTATTTGCCACCAGAATAACTCTAAAAAAATAAGTAAAATAAGGATTTTTTATTTTAATTTTTAATAATAATTTTTATATTTTACAAATTTTAAATTTTAAATTTTACATCTGAAATTCTATTCCATAACTTTAGATTTTAAGGTAGATTAATTACCATAGCGATATAAATATATATTTTCACTTTTTAGTAAAACATATTTTGATGATTTTTATTTTTGTGATAAATATCTTTTTATAGTATCCTAGAATATCTTTCTAATTTTAATAACTACGGTCATAATCTACACTATGCTTGTTGTTATTAATTAACGCGTCACCAATGATTCTAGGGGGAGGTCTTTTTGAAGAAGTCAGCGTAAAGATAATAACAGACATGGATTTATTCTATGAACACTAACATAATGTACACACTGATTTAACACGCATTTGAGAAATGAATGGCTCTTAGCTTACCATTTACATTTTGACTAGAAATACTCATTTTTTGTTTGTGATATACATATTGTCATTGTCATACTATTTCTATACTGTTTAGATTGATCTGTTTGTTTTTTTATTAACTCGTTAAATACAAAATATTTTGATCATAAATAACAAATATGTTATCTGGTAAAGTGATGATAACACATGGGCTTACAAACAAGCAAATACAAAACCAATTGGCTGCAGACTACTACTTGTTTTGTTGTTATATTATTGATAATGCATATGATAAGGCATGATTATACTTAACACATGCATTACCTTGTCTAGTAATATGACATGCATGTTGCAGTTTCTCACAATATTAGTTTCCGTTACGATAAAAAACAATAATATAGACCTTGAAAGAATATTTAAAAGAAAAGCTGAAATGAGAATGGAATCCAATGTGGACTTCACGTAAATGTTTATATTCCCCATTTATGTTTTTCTATTATATTATTTCTAACGTATATTTGAATGTATTGGATGATGATTTTTTTTGCTTTTATATTCTCCATTTTTTCTTATTGAAATTATACATATACTATTCTCCACTTTATCGTCAAAACAAGAAGCTGCACATGGTTTGTTAATTCGGAAGTTGAAAATATATAAATATAGCCCGTATATTGCTTGACATATTATATAATTATACGAATTAATAGTTGTATGAGGTAGACAGATTTGATTCTGGTTCAACGAATTATGAAACATATGCTATCATATCTCTATATAATAAACGAAGAAGAATATATTTGCTCGCTACCAAACATATGCGATCATATCTTCTATATAATAAACAAAAGAATAATATATATATCTCCCTACGTAAACATATGCTCCATATGGTATCATATATCAACTATATAATAAACGAAGAAGAATATATATATATCGCTATCATGCGTTGAATTAGTTTAAGAGGTCTTATCATGATGCGATGGGCGATGTTATACTTAAATGGGCCTTGTACAAATCAGCCCATTGGATAAATTTAAGATTCTTCAGGGTCGGGTTGTGGTAAAACAACCCGACCGGAAATGGTTATCCCTTCTTTGCCAATCGTTTTGGTTTCGTAATCAAAACAAAAGACAATGGCGAGACTCTTCGTCTCTATCTCTACGCAAACGGCAGCCTTGTCGGCGTTTTCTCAGCCTCTGCTTCCGTTGGCAGCGAGCGGTTTCCTCGATGTAGGGGCGGAGAGATTATGTCTTAACCGGAGAGTCAGAGACTGTTCTGTCGTGGCGCGAGCAGGGCCCAGTACGAGTAGCTACTTGCTCGCGTTCGCCATTCCCGCCACTCTCATCGCCGCCACCGTTTTCACTTCAGCCAAAATCGCTGATAAGCTCGACGATGACTTCCTAGAGGATGTAAGATTAGTCCGTTTCCACCCAAAAGTGTTCTTACACATCTTTACCAATTCTAATTCTGATACGACTTTGGTCTGATATTCTTAAATTAGATCTTCGCGGTTTTGTTGGGTTTGTGAAAGTACATGTCCACTTAGTTACATATTGTCTACTTTGAACCTAATAGACAACTCAACATGAATTTTTTTTGGATTTTTTCTTAAAAAGTCTCGTACTAATTAGAGTTGTACATCTCTTTATATATTATACATTTATGCGAAACTTTGTTTGATATCTCACCGGTGTATCTCAGATAGTGTTGCTTGGTAGAGTGTTAATAGTCTTTGTTGTGATCCGTATAAAAATCTATTGGAACACTCTTGGATCTGTTGATATGGTTTGTAAAACTAACAGCATTATTATTATTGTTATTACAGATTGCGTTGAACCAAGCTATAAAAGCGGCAGAAGCTGGTGAGAATCCTGAGAGTGAAGGTGAAATCTCGCTGGACGATTTGATTAAGGAGCCTGTGCTTCAACGAACCCGTAAACGTCCGAAGCGTGAAGTTTAAGCAAATTCACACACACATAAGCTTCTGCTTCTTAAGTAGATTCATTCTATATGATACAATGACTGTTTAATAATGTTTTGTGTTTGTACAATAATGTAAGCTTGTAGCCTGCCTTCTCATATACTATATAGTTTTAGTTGTCGAAAATATAATTTGATCATCTTTATAAAATCAGAAGATGAATCAATCATGACGTTGCACAAAAAAAAAAGAATCAATCATGACATACACGATACATAGAGGTGAAACAATGGCGGATTTCTCAAGTTTTTAGCAGTGTCTTATGCATTTGTTTTCGCCAAACTTTCTTCAGAGGTAAATTTGTAACTATGGAGAAAGTAGAAGGGTATAGTTGTTATATTGCTTAAAATAGGTTACTGGACCGAATGCCATTTACCGTTTGGGTAATTATCTTAACCAGCTTTAATTGGGCTTGCATTGGGCTTCAGAAGTATACCTCAGACGACGACGTTTCATTGAGGTTGAATCGCGTCGCGTTCTCATTCTACAGTTTTTTTTTTGTTTCCTTTCGTCTCCAAACGAACAAGACACACCAGCTAAAAAAGCCATTTGCGTTAGATCTAAGGAAGGAGAGAGAGCGACGAAAGGGTTTTCGAGCAATTTGTATACGGGCTGAGGAGATTAACGAACGCGACGAGCTACTCGATTTCAATCTCCCTTGGGTATGGCTGAAACTCAGTTTCGTGATATTTTTTTTTGCATATTATCGATTTTTTGTGAAAAATTGATCTCGTATTGCGACTTTTCGATATAGCTCTGTTGAATCTGTAGATTAGGTTTCCGTTTAGTTGCCGCTTGATCTGGCTCTGTTGTTGTGTTATTTAAAAATGCATTTATGTTGGTGCTCTGTGTTATCATTACAAGTTTTGTGATATTAACTTTGGATTTATGCGTCATCGTCAGAAGGTATAAACCATGGTGATCCAGACTTGGTGGTGATCCGGTTAAGAGCCATCGTGGGAGAAAGAGCTGAGTGAATCGAATGGACAAGAAGAAGAACCGTGCTGATCCACTCGCTGCTGGGCGACAGAAGGTTTGTTTCACTTTATTTTGAGCTTACCTCTTTCAGAGTCTGTGTATTTTCTTTATTATCAGTAAATGTAACTGTAAATGATACGAGAGGATTCTACTGTTTCACTTCCTTCTTGTAAAAAGGGTTTCTGTTATGATAGCCTGGTTTCTTGATAGCGTATGAATTTGATTGCTTGTCTTTTCGTTTAATCACTAAGTTTCTTACTTCATTTCAGCTTCAACAATTTCGTCAAAAGAAGGCTGACAAAAACACTGATCATAAAAAGGACCACAAGGGCAGTACAAGCCAAGGAAAATCCTCAAAAAAATCTGGCAAATCTGAGAAGCATGAGCCTAAACCTGACACAAGTGCTGTCAGTGAAGAGGCAGAAGCTCCGTCTGATGTGGCTGCAGGAGGAGCTTCATCTCATGTGAATATTGGTGAGGAGGTTGTTGATCCTCCACAGACTTCTGAAAATGCAGAAGCTCACAAGGATTTTTCAGTCGATGCTTCATCAGCAGAACTTGATACGCTTCAGCCAGGAAACACCACAGCAACTTCTGATAGTGGAGCTGAACTGAGAAAAGAAGCAGCGAATTCTGAAAATGATATCAGCGTAGCATTGTCCACGGAAGAAGAGAATATGAAGAGTATCGACATTGGAGATTCTTTGTTATCTGACCCTGCAGACACCGAGAAGGTAGTTACACATGACGATGCATCTATTAGTGTTGACGGAATCTTCCCTGTCTCTGGAAACCTAGCGGAGGGACCAGGAGTTGAAGTTGAAAGTCGGTCTGGGAACTTGGAAAAGCATCATCAGCCATCCTCGCTGCCTGAATCTGTTCCTGATGTAGGTTGTTCTCTCCTTCTCTTTTCAATCATTTTCTTAATTTATTGTTCTTCGGTAGGTTAAAGAGGTTAGTCGATTGTATGCGTCCTTTTTTTTTTGTACAATTCAGTTCTCATTTGTTTCTGGGTTGGAAATGCAGGAAGACGATGGTTCACTCAAGGGACAGTTTTCTGAATCATCTGTAAAGGAAGATGTGGATTCGATTGCAAATGAAGAAAGACAAACAAGCTATCCAGCCATTGTGGATTCATCTGTTTCCCCTCCTCATTTTTCCGAGGGATCCTCAGTTACATTTGATTCAGTTGAACTAGAAGGAAAAACTGGTAAAATTAGAAGCCAGCAAATTAAGGAAGCTGCAGAGCTTAATGAAGAGAAACCAGAGTCATCTATTGATTTTCGTGATAACAGAGATCACGTGCTGTTGACTGAACCTAAGGAAAACTCTATTGCAGATGTGGCTAGTCAGCTGCAATTGCTTGAGAGCGTCAGTATATCTGGATTATTGAGCCATGAGGAACCTTGTAAAAAGGACACGTTAAATCCTTCTGGAGAAGTTTCTGCTGCTCATGTTCATGAAGGCCGCTCAGTTAGCTTCTTGCAGCTTATGGATATGGTACAGGGACTTGGACAAGATGAATTTCAAATGTTGTGCAACGCAAGAGAGGCTGCTTCCAGTACTGGGCCAGGAACAAGTTCGTTGGAGCGACTAAGAGAAGAATTATTTGTTTCGACTACCATGGAAGATATACGCCATGTGCAACTCACAGAACAATCTCATCTACAAAACGAGTTTGATCATCAGCATAACCAATTAGAAGCTGAACTATCACAGCTTCGTGCATCATATAATGCGGTGAAGGAGAGGAATGATTCTCTTGTAGAGGAACTTTCAGAGTGCCAGTCTAACCTCTACGCTGCTACAAGCTCAAATGAGAAACTCAAGAATCAGCTTCTTGCTACAGAAACACAAGTGGATGATTTCACTTCTAAGATGAATGAGTTGCAGTTTAGCTTAGAAAAGTCCCTATTGGATCTATCCGAGGCGAATGAGAAGTTCATCAACCTTCAGGTGGAGAATGACACATTGGTTGCAGTTATTTCTTCTTGGAATGATGAGAAAAAAGAATTTCTTGAAGAAAAAGAATCCAAGAACTATGAGATTAAGCATCTTTCATCTGAGTTATGCAATTGCGAAAACTCAGCGGCTATACTAAAGGCAGAAGTTGAGCGGTTGGAAAAAACAGTTGGTCCACTGACAGATGAGAAGATAAATCTTCTCGAGGAAAAATCTAACTTATTGGGTGAGGCAGAGAAGTTAAAGGAAGAATTGGCAAATTGTAAGACTTTGGTCACCTCGCAAGAAGTGGAAAATTCAAACATAAGCGAGACGCTTTCGACGCTGAAAGGCCAGCAGACTAAGCTTAAAGAGGATAACCTGCATCTCACAGAAGAAAATGAGAAAGCACATCTAGAACTGAGTGCATATCTGATCTCGGAGACTTATTTGTTGTCTGAGTATTCCAATCTTAAGGAAGGGTATTCTTTGCTGAATAATAAACTCTTGAAGTTTCAAGAGGAGAAAGAACATTTGGTTGAGGACAATGATAAACTTACGCACGAGCTCTTTATTCTTCAAGAGCGTATGTCTCCTGTACAAGAAGAGCGGATTCGTCTAGCAACTGAGTTAGGAGAAGCAATGGCGCGCCTTGATAAATTAGCCGAAGAAAATACATCCCTGAGTAGCAGTATCCAGGTAGAAAAAGCTGGAATTGTAGACATCAGTAATGAGGATGCTTCAGAATTGAACAATCAGGAAATACCTGAACATGTCGGGGTTACAAGTAAACAGAGTGTACCTTTTGTTGAATATGGGACACAGCAAACAACTTTGGAGGAGGTAATGGACGCTTCTTCTGGGTTTTCTTACTTGAACAAGAATCTGGAGAAAGGTGAGAAAATGATTCAGAACCTTGAAGAAGCAATTAAACAGATCCTCACGGATTCTTCATTGACAAAGTCTAGCAATAAAGCTGACACGCCAGCAGTATCAAAATTGATTCAGGCTTTTGAGTCAAAGGGGCAACAGGAAGAACTTGAATCTGAAAAGGGACAATTAACTGCTGATCAGTCAGATGCCTTTGTTTCTGTGAATGTGCAGATTAGCAATTTGAGAGGCTTGCTGGAACAGTTAGTGTTGAATGCTAGGAAGGCTGGTATACAATTCAATGAATTAAATGATGACAGGACAGCAACAAATCAACGACTCGTAGAGCTTAATGTCGAGTTTGCATCTCACCAGGATCACATCAACCTTCTTGAGGCAGATATTATTGAGAATAAGATTTCGTTTGAAGTTCTGAAAAACTGTTCTTGTGAGCTGCAACACAAAAACCACGAACTGGAACTTCTCTGTGAATCATTAGAGCAGAGAAATGATAGTATCGTTCTAGAAAACACGGAGCTCACCAAGAAGCTGAGTTCTTGCTTATCAAGAATTTATGAGCTTGAAATTCAGCTGGAAAGCTTACAGAATAATTTATGCAGCATGTTGACGTCAATGGAGGAACAGTTAGTGGCCTTGCAGGATGAATCTCTAAAGGCAATGATGCTAGAACATGAATTGACATCATCAATATCTCAGTTTGGTGAGGCAGTTGTGAGACTTGATGATCGTTTACTCAAATCTGGAACTGCTGGAGCTCACATTGGATTAGATATGACCAGGCATTTGTCAAATTCTGCTGACATGGCTGTGAAGGTGATTGACGACCTGGAGGAAAAACTAGAAGTTGCTTATGCGAAGCATGAGTCCTCCTCAAACAAATATGAGGAGCTGACGCAGAGTTTCAACACTTTGCTTGAGAAGAATGAATTTGCAACTGCTTCAATGCATAAGTTCTATGCTGACCTGACGAAACTGATTACGGAATCATGCGGGTCTATGGAGATGGCCAAACTTAAAGTTGAAAATCTTGCTGTCTCTAATCCTTTTAACGATGGTTATTCTGAGAATCTGATGGAAGCTGTGCGAAACATTCTTTCTGAGAGGCTTGAACTTCAGTCTGTGATTGATAAGCTACAGTCGGACTTGTTGAGTAAAACAAACGATATGGAGGAACTGACGCAGCGAAGCCTTGATCCCACTTCACTTCGAGACTTGGTTGAGAAAGTTGAGGGTGTTCTGGAAATTGAAAGTGGTGGAATTAGTTTTGAATCCCCTAGTTTATATGTGGAGTTTCTGGTTTCCCAACTTGTTCAGAAGTTTATAGAGGCTGAGGACTTGGCTAATCTCATCAGAAAACAGTTAGAGGCCAAGGAGAATGAGCTGATGGAGATCCAGGAGAGTATACTGCACCATAAATCCGAAATTGATGGTCTCAGGGGAAATTTACGCCAGGCAGAGGAGTCCCTTGTGGCCGTACGATCTGAGTTACAAGAGAGGTCTAATGAACTTGAACAATCAGAACAGAGGCTATTATCGACTAGAGAGAAGCTTAGCATCGCTGTTGCAAAAGGAAAAGGTCTGATTGTTAACCGTGACAATGTCAAGCAGTTGTTGGCCGAAACCTCTGCTGAACTTCAGAGGTGCTCAGAGGAATTGAGTTTGAAGGACACAAAGCTTAAGGAAGTAGAAGTAAAACTTAAGACTTATACAGAGGCAGGTGAACGTGTGGAGGCATTAGAATCTGAGCTTTCTTACATCCGAAACTCAGCTACTGCACTTCGAGAATCCTTTCTTCTCAAAGACTCTCTGCTTCACAGAATAGAAGAAATTTTGGAAGATTTGGATCTACCAGAGCATTTTCATGCTCGAGATATACTCGACAAGGTGGAGTGGCTAGCAAGATCAGCTAACGGCAACTCTTTACGTCCCTCTGATTGGGATCAGAAGGGTTCTGATGGAGGTGCTGGATATGTTCCCTCTGAACCCTGCAGGGAGGATGGTCAAACTGGCACAAGTTCTGAGAATAACTTAAGGATCAAATTCGAGGAACTCCAAGGGAAGTTTTATGGGTTGGCTGAACAGAATGAAATGCTGGAGCAGTCCTTAATGCACAGGAATAATTTAATTCAGAGATGGGAAGCGCTCCTAGGGAATATTGATATGCCTCTACAGCTAAAGTCCATGGAAGTGGAAAACAAGATCGAGTGGCTTGCAAGTACAATATCAGAGGCTGCACATGACAAGTATACTCTCCAGCAGAAGATTGATAACCTTGAAGTCTATTGTCAATCACTAACTGCTGATTTGGAAGTCTCACAAAAGCAAGTAAGTGATGTCGAGGCAAATCTTCGATCTGTTGATAATGAGAGGGTAAATCTTTCTGAAAGACTTGAAACTCTGAATGGGGATCAAGAGAATCTTTCTGCGAGGGCCATTCACCTTGAAGTTGAGAATGAGGGACTGAAGAATCAAGTTAAAGATCTGCATGGAAAATTGGTTGAGAAACTTGTGAATGAAGAACAACTTCAGTCTCTTGAAGGAGACCTATTGAGTTTGAGATGCACGATTAATGATGTAATAGAGGAAGATGCCTTGCAGGATTTGGCAGTAGCAAGTAATTCTGAGACCTTGGATGTACTTCTGAGAAAGCTGATAGACTATTATAAGAACTTGGTTAGATCTAGTTTGCCACGTGAAAGAGATGATAGCTTCTGTGAAACTCGTCCATCAAATGCTGATGTTAGAAGCGGAGAGTTATTGGGTACACATGACGCAACTTCTCGTGGACACCATCCTGAATTGGCTGATTGTAATATAGTCGAAGCAACAAGTAGAGACATAACAGTAGTAGAGACACCTGATGTAGCTTCCCTAACAAAAGATCTGGATGAAGCATTGCATGTTCAGAAGCTAGCAAGGGAAGAAAGGGATTTGTACATGGAAAAACAGCAAATCTTGGTTGCTGAAAATGAGGCACTGGATAAGAAAACAACAGAATTGCAGGAGTTCCTTAAACAAGAAGAGCAGAAGTCAGCTTCTGCAAGAGAGAAGTTAAACGTAGCTGTCAGGAAAGGGAAAGCTTTGGTCCAACAAAGGGATAGTCTGAAGCAAACTATTGAGGAGATGAACGCTGAGCATGGTCGCCTAAAATCAGAGATTATCAACCGAGACGAAATGCTCTTGGAATATGAAAAAAGATCTAGGGAGTTGGAATCTTACGCTATGAGGGTAGAAGCACTAGAGTCTGAGTGCCAATTGCTGAAAAATCATTTGCAAGAAACAGAAAATATTTTGCAGGAAAGAAGTGGTACATTGAACATGACATTGAATGCGTTGAATAGCATTACTATTGGTGACGAAGGTGACAGATATGACCCAGTTCTGAAGCTTCAACGGATCTCGCAGCTGTTTAAGAATATGAGTACATCTGTGGCTTCCGCTGAGCAGGAGTCAATAAAATCTAGAAGAGCGGCTGAGTTGTTACTTGCTGAGTTGAACGAGGTTCAAGAAAGAAACGATAGTATGCAAGAGGAGCTATCAAAACTTACATATGAAATTCAGCAACTTTCCAGACAGAAGGATGCAGCGGAGGCTGCAAAAGTTGAAGCCATATCACGTTGTGAAAATTTATCAATGGTCAACAATGAAGAAAAGAAGAAGCTATATGCTCAAGTGATGTCCTTTGGAACTAATGTTAACACTCTGAGGAAACTACTCGCAGGTACAAACAGCTGCCTAGCTGATATTTTCACCATGAATGTGGAATTTCTACATCATCTGAAGGCAAATATGGAATCATGTGCGACACAAACCGGTACTAATTTATCTGGCTGGCCTCAAGTTAGTACAGGGAATTTTGTAGACAAGGTACTTTAGAACCTTTCAACACCTTACTATGGTATACTTTCAAGGTTTCTCAGCCATTGACTGTCTGATTTTTTTTTCCCTCTTTCTTCTCAGGAAATCTTTTCACGCTCGAGTGCTAACTTGTCTAAAGTCAACTTGCATGAAATTTCAAATGATGGAAGCATTACTGAAATTTGTGGTTCACTCTCACGAAACTTTGATCAGTTTGTGGCTGATGTTAGCCATCTCGAAGATAATTTAAGCAAGCACTTGGCATCATGGCACGAACTGGTCAACATTGTATCCAACAGCATTGACACCTTTTTCAAGTCAATAGGAACCGGAACAGCCACAGAAATTTCTGCTATGGGTGAAAGAGTTGCCTTGCTTCACGGAGCATGTTCTAGCGTGTTGGCGGAAATTGAAAGCCGTAAGGCCGAACTGGTTGGAAATGACAATTTCAACATGAGCCTCCATCAAGTAGAAGAGGACTTTTCATCTATGGAGTCTGTCAGGTCCATGGTAAATAGGCTATCCTCAGCTGTTAAAGAGCTTGTTACAGAAAATGCTGAGACTGTGGAAAGAAATGAAAAGGAGATGAAGGTAATCATTGCCAATTTGCAAAGGGAGTTGCACGAAAAGGATATCCAAAATGATAGGATGTGCAATGAACTTGTGGGTCAAGTTAAGGAAGCCCAGGCTGGTGCTAAGATCTTTGCAGAAGATCTTCAATCAGCAAGTGCCCAGATGCGTGATATGCAAGACCAGCTGGGCATTTTGGTGCGGGAACGGGATTCTTTGAAGGAGAGAGTAAAGGAGCTGCAAGAAGGCCAGGTCTCGCACTCAGAATTACAGGAGAAGGTGACATCGCTTAGCAATCTACTAGCTGCAAAAGACCAAGGTCAAATTTTTAAACTAAACCTTTTTGTTTTCCACCGTCACACATACAGCTAATACATAATTGCTTGCTGCAGAAATCGAGGCATTAATGCAAGCGCTTGACGAAGAAGAGTCTCAGATGGAGGATCTGAAACACAGGGTTACAGAATTAGAACAGGAAGTGCAACAGAAGAGCCTAGATTTGCAGAAAGCTGAAGCTTCTCGTGGGAAGATTTCCAAAAAGCTATCCATTACTGTGGATAAATTCGATGAGCTCCATCAGCTCTCTGAAAATCTTCTTGCTGAAATCGAGAAACTTCACCAACAAGTGCAAGATCGGGATACCGAGGTTTCTTTCTTAAGACAAGAAGTCACTAGGTGCACTAACGAGGCTCTTGTTGCTTCTCAGAAGGACTCTAAGAGAGATTCGGAAGAGATCCAAACTGTACTGTCTTGGTTCGACACAATAGCTTCACTAATTGGTCTAGAAGATTCACCTTCCACTGATGCCCGCAGTCACCTAAACCTCTACATGGAGCCACTTGAGAAAAAGATAGCGTCTATACTATCTGAAATAGAAGAGTTACGGCTGGTCGGACAAAGCAAGGATTCGCTGCTTGAAGCTGAGAGGAGTAGAGTGTCTGAGCTCAGACAGAAAGAAGCAACTCTTGAGAGAATATTACATGAGAAGGAATCGCAACCAAACATGTCAACGTCGGAGATCGTTGAAGTGGAACCTCTGGTAAGATTAGAACTTACTGGATAATTTCACCGTTCCAGATGCTCTGCCACAATGCGATAACATTTTAGATTGGTTTTCGTTTTTCTCTCTGGTATTGCAGATAAATAAGAGGACGACGAGTGGAGCATCGATCCCATCTCAATTCCGGAGTTTGCGTAAGGGAAACAACGACCAAGTAGCCATTAGCATAGATGCAGATCAACCTGATGAAAGCCTGAGCCTAGAAGACGACGATGATAAAGGTAAGTAGACTTGTCCCTTAATATTTACTTTAGTCAATCGCCTATATATTCTCACCCTTTTTGCGTGTTTAGCTCATGGATTTAGATCACTCACCACGTCAAGAATCATTCCAAGATTCACAAGACCAGTGACAAACATGATCGATGGTTTATGGTCAGGCTCTCTCTCCATTTATCGTTTAAGTGGTAATAAGTAGTTTGGGTCTAATGAAACAACGACATTTTTCTGTTTTCAGGGTCTCGTGTGACCGGACACTTATGAGACAACCTGCATTACGGTTGGGCATAATGATATACTGGGCGATACTACATGCTCTTTTGGCTAGTTTCGTAGTCTAACGCAAAACTTTTAATCTCGTAAGCTCATTACTGACTTTTATTTTCTCAAATCAATAGCAAACAATAACTTCTCCATTGTCTAAGCTTCAATACGCGTTTTTTTTTTACATCTTTCGCAGCTGGTTTTCTTGCTATGGAACAGAGGCTCAAAGTGGTCACTATATGTTTTTGTTGGCCTTTCTATTCATTGTTTTAGCTTTTTAGTAACCAAGCAAACGGTGGTTTCGCCATTTTTATTGATCAGAATCACAAACTGCTTGATTTTACAACCGAATAAGAAAAGAGTTTTTATGTATTAGCTGTTGAAAAATATTAGACTGAGACGATATATAAGTTACTGTTCTTTTTGTTATCCATGTCATTTTCATTCTTGTGAAGAATACAACAGCAAATTTTAAATCGGCCCAAATGATATGTTTCACTGAATATGGGCTTGTACCTTCTCCGTGTTAGGAAGTTAACGCGCTTACTAGTCCCTTGCGATTCAATTTTGAGATTCAGAAACCCTAATTGTTTCAATAAACCTCAAGTTTTTTTTTTTTTTTAACTTTGAAGTAAGTGTAATCGCATAAACTGAGTGTATATAATAATGTTGTTGCTGTTTTTTTTTTTGATAACCCAGTATCCGACCACTAAGCGTGATCGACTAGCCCACCGGGCTTAAGCCCATGCCATGACAGGATTTTTAAGCGTCCACTTAAGGGCCCCTGGTTACGCTAAGTGGTCTGGAGCGCCACACCAACTCCGCATGTAAATTATGTGGTGGCCGGGGTTCGAAGTCGGGTGGCGGGCACCTCAGCCGAGGTTCCTTTACCACCAGGCTACGAAGCCCGGTTAATGTTGTTGCTGTTCCATTGAAGGTCACCGGTTTTCAAGTTTGCAAGCAACAAGTACACAGGAAACAGAATGTAAATATAAATAATCTTTTGGCATGACCACAAATAATGAAACCTACAAAAAGTAAAAGAGACAAGATCATGATCCTAGCTCGGTCCCAAATCATCAACATATCCACCACATTGAAACCAGTTTGGTCCCATCCTTCACTTCCACATCATTCAATTGATTGTTATGTGACATAAACCTCTCTCTCAACTCTCTTCAATACACACTTTACATGCTTCTTTCATTCTGCCGACACCTTTTAGCACCACGTTTCGTCACTTTACACCGACACTAAGATGAGAAATTCCTTTTTAAGGTCAGAAACCATTAGATGCTCTCTCTGTCTTGTTTCATTCTAGTCAGAAAACTGGTTTCTCGTTAGTTATTTTACAGTTACAGTCTCTGCAGGTGGATCTTGTATTTGGTTCAAGACAAAAGCTCTTTTTTAACTGCCAACAACATGTTCCAACTTTACAGATATTGTATACATTTATGAATCTCTTGCCTCACAACTCTATCCCTAACAATTGAGCAATCAAACAAACATAACAAAACAAACAAACATGGAAAAGAAATTAATGCCTACCAACTATGGTTCCAACAATCTCATAATAGAGAAATCAAACTCACTGATTTATTGACTCAAGTTACTGAATCTCTATGAAGCTTCTCTGTTTTTCTTCAACTCATCTGCTCGCCAATGAGGTCGAGGCCCACAAGAAGAAAGGTCACACCTTGGAACATCAGGAAGTAGAAATGCACTCCTTGAGCTGCCAAGAGACTCCTAACCGCTGCAGTGAGCAAAAGAAAGGCTAATGCGAGTTCCTTGTGGTATATCTTGTTGATTTTCTTGACTGGTTTCTTTGCAACCGCTTGTTTCTGTTCTTCTAGTTGGTTCAGCTCCAAAAGCTCGCTGTCTGAAACTCCCCTAAGCAACTGGCTTTTCTTGTTTGGTGTCTCTTTCTCGGTGATAGATAAAAGATCTGACTCTGATGATCTTCCAGCTTTCTTTGTGACTATCCACTCATAAGAGCTACCCAATTGGAATAGACCGGATACCATAGCGTTGAACTTGGTGACAGACATTGTGTTCTCAAACAAGAGGTAAGGGACGATGAAAGGGAAGGATTTTGGAGATGGAAGAAGGTTGAGGAAAGACATGAAAACCGGTATGTAGCAGATGACCCAAACGGGAAGCTCAGCTTCTGGAACAAACATGGTGAGTGGAAGGATTATGCAGAACAATGTGAAGGAGTAGAAAGGAAGTATGAGTTTCCTAAGAAGGAAGAAGAGAAGTATCAGATTCGCTTTCTTCCATATTGCTATCTGCAAGTATAAAGAATGAGAAACAGTAAATAATGATGTTTTAAAGTTTGAACTTAGAAAGAGAAAGAGTTTGTAAACTACCTTAGAGGTCAAGATTGCACCAAGACACAAGCGAAAAAGCTGCATAGGTCCTGAATGCCAACGGTGTTGCTGCTTCTTATATGCTTCATAGGACTCAGGAACTTCACAAAGGACCTGTAGATTGTTCTCACTCCAGTTTAACATAATGGTTACATGAAAAGGGCTTTTTATTATTAAGAATGATTGATAAATAGTAGTACCTTGACATCGTTAAGATATATGAACTTCCAGCCATGGAGATGTGCACGGACTGCTATATCCATATCCTCAACAGTTGTTCTTTCAAGCCAGCCACCAGATTCCTCAAGGGCTTTGATTCTCCAAACCCCAGCTGTTCCATTGAAACCAAAGAAGTTCAAGAACACACCACTCACTTGCTGCTCAACCTCAAAGTGGAAACACAGATTGATGTTCTGAAGACGAGTCAACAAGTTCTCGTCTTTGTTCACAAATGTCCACCTAGCTTGAACCAGACCTAACTCTGGGTTATCCTGAAAGATATAATCACATCATCAACAAGTAAGAAACCTCTACATTTTTCAATGAAACAGATGTTGATACCAACCTTGAAATGTGGAACTGTTAGCTTAAGGAAGTCTGGATTAGGTTGAAAATCCGCATCAAAGATTGCTACAAACTCGTATGCTTCCACGTAATCACAGCTCATTGCGGATTTGAGGTTACCAGCTTTATATCCAGTTCTAACCAAGCGATGCCTGTAGATTATGTTGACTCCCTTTTGGCTCCATTTGGCAACCTCAGCTTTAATCAACAGTTGGATGCTTTCATCGTTAGAATCATCAAGAACCTGAACCAGGATTCTATCTTTTGGCCAGTCAAGTTGACAGACAGCAGATATAGATTGTTCATAAACCTGAAACAAGAAGAAGACCAAAGATCATTACATTAATAGACAAAACTGATGCCAAAAGGCTACACAAAGGTCAAGAATGATCATACCTCTCTCTCATTGCACATTGGTATCTGAACAAGAACCATTGGATAAGCATATCCACATCCCTCAGCATCATCATTACGGAACGGTTCCTCATCAAACCTCGGCTTGATTTTTTTATACTTGATCCAAAAACAGCCCAAGCAAAGTATCAAACGGTCTACAGACTGTATAAGGAACAGAACAATACAAAACTTGGAGAGAGCTTTGATTGGTGGAGCAATATAATCAGCTCTTAAGGTTAACCAACCAACATACACAAGATGAAGCAAGCTCTGGATCTCAAGCGTGCTAGTAGGGATGTGAAGACTCGGGCTTTCAAAGTAATGCCATCCTCTGAAGTAAGCAACAATCTCAAACCCGAGAATCACCAAGGAAACAGCTAAGAAGATCTTAATGGCTGTGAAAAGCCACCTGTCTCTTCCTAATCTCTCAGAGCCAAGTGGGTGAGTGAAACTAAGCCGTTTCTTGATGGCACCAAGGAGAGACCAGAAGACAGTAGCGAACCAAGTGAGACAACCAACGGCTCGATGAGCTTTGAGAAGCAAAACCCAAGTGACTTGCTTTGCGTTCTTGCCTCTGCTCTTCTCCACTGGTCTGAAAGCCGAATCTGGACCTTCGATTTCAACTACAGAGTAGTTTGGATTCTCCATTTTAACCACGACCGGTGTTCCTTTCCTCGTGTCTTTCGCCCACCAATCTGAAAAATCCAACCTTGGAGCCATCTACGAAAACAAGAGCAGAAAGTAGGTGGCTTTCTTAATGCGGTAAGGATTCAAAGAAAGACCCAAATCTCAAAATGGAAGATTAAGCAAAACCCATATCAGGAAATTTCAAAATGGCACCTTTAGAGTGAGTAAATCTTGAAGAAAGGAGGTAGCTTTATGCAGATAATGGAAGATAAAGCAACACCCAGATCCAGGAAATCAGAAATCTAGAGACCCATTTTTGTTTTTATTACAAAACCAGACAGAGAAGCATCCACAGCTCAAGCCTCATTTATAGTGGACCTTGTTTTAAGAGAATGACAAAGAGAGAGAGAGAGTGGAGTGTCTCACAGAGAAGAGAGAGAGATTAAATACTTGGCTTTGAGGGAGAGAGAGAAGAAAGGTATATGTGAAGCTTGTGAGATCTGTCTTACACTTCCATGTGTGTTACTTTGGTTCAGCTACTTACTTGATGGCTTCAGCATGCAAATTCATCCCCTTTTTATCACACTCTTGTTACTTTCCCTAGCACTTGTCATGTCAAATAAAAATTAGATCTTTTGAGAAAATGAAATAAAATAATTAGGAAAATTTATTGATGGATGGACCATATATTGTTGTTTGGCAATTTGAGGTGAAGACAAATTCAAATTTGTGAGAGGAACTGCTTAGATTGGAACAAGTTTTAGAAGATACCAAAAACGGTTTCAAGTGAATCACTCTTTACTGTTCTCACCGCTTCGTATACGTGCTTCTTCATGTCACGTTCCATGTGCTTTCATCAAATATTTGATTTTATCATCTTTTGTACATATTGTAAAAAGAAATTCCCTTTTGAGTAGTCCATTCAACTTATATACTTTTTTTTTGTTATAGCAAGTGTAATTAACTTTAGAATTTTAATAGGAATGCCACGAAGACTATACATATATGGTGGCTTCCCAGCATCTTAAATGTATAGTTAGGCTTAGGCAAAAAAAATTAGACCTAAATACTTGAACTTTGAACCGATCCAAAATACCTAAACCTAAAACCAATCTGAAACTTTATAGGTATCTATATAGGTCTAAAATTTTCTTACCCAAAAAATTCGAATCCGAAAACCAATTGAATACCTAAGGACCCGGAATCAAAAACATTAACAAAACTAAAAGTTTTTCTTATATTGTTTGAGAGAGAATTTTGGATGTTCAGACCGAGCTGAACCTAAAAAGAATCGACCCGAAATTCTATAAGTATCTATATGGATCTAAAGCTTTTTTACCCGAAAAACCTGGACCCGAAAGAAACCGACATGAATCCGACTCGAATACCCGCTCATGCATATGTATAATATTATATATATCGAACGTAATTTCTAATTAGTAAGGAGGGGAAAATCAGTTATGATCTTTGTGTGACTAGTTAACAACGTTCAGTAAGAATCTCGATAGATGGTCTTTTTGTTAAACAAGTGTTAGTTGACTAATAGTGTAATATTAGTTGGAAAGAAACTTTTCGAATATTGCCACTTAATTGTGGGCCTTTTATAAAACAAAAGTTAATGTAGAGTAGTGTGGTGTGTCTTTAGCAAGAAGAGGTGTATGATTCAACAGAATGAATGATTAATCACAATTTTTTTTCATTTTGCAAAATTCGGAAAGTTTCAGCCATATGTTAGGTTACGCGAGTTACTTGTCGGTGCGATGCTAAGACATGCAGAACTCTAGAAGATAAGAATATTCTTTGGCATTTTTAAGGTTTTTTTTACTATACGATACCTAACGTTTTACAAAAGTATTATATAAAAACGAAAAGAAAAGTTAAAGCTTAAAAGAGAGAAGATTTCTTAAAAAAAGAAATTATATGGTTAGCTGTAATTAACTTGGTGGGTTTATAATTTTATTTGGTAATAGCTTTGTTTTATTTGAGCCATCTACAAATCGAGACACAAACTAAGCGTGGTGATATAGTAGTTGAAACATTCGTGGTGTGGATTGAAATGAAAGTTTGAGTCTTTGTAATACAAAGTTAGTAATGATTGGTCAGTGTAAATATATGTCAGGAAGAAAAATATAGTTGTTTCAATAAACTAAGAATTGGTATGATTTTAATTTGAAGTCATATAAGTATGACAATCTAGGTAAATAATAATTCACAAATTATTAGATGTGACACACTATATTTGATTAAGCGTGTTTAGAATCTATCCAGTTTAGTCCATGAATCATTGCATATATTAAGGTGGGCATCGATAATATGTTTGATGGATGATTATTAATAAGAGCAATTTTCAATAATGATATTCTTTGAACTATGCTATTATTTCCTTCCATATACATTGCTTTACACTCTCTACTTTTAGCAATGTTTATTTTTTCATGATTGTAATTAGTGGATACAACAACTAATCATTCAATATTCATTTATTTGATTAAAGTTGTTTATTTAGTTGATTACAGTTCTGATATTGTATGTAAGATTTTTAAAAAGTTTGTCAACTAGTCCAAAAGGAACATCCATGGTTTTTCTATATTTCAATTGTCTGACCAATGGTGTAATAAGTCTTTTAAAACATGTTGATTAGTGCAAATACCAAATGTTTTCATCAACCTATATAACATTGCTTCGTTCTGAATTTCTGATCATCATTGGTTTTGAGTGGCAAAGAGCCATACTTACAAAAGGAAATGAACCCTAACATGAATCAGAGAATCTCTAAATACGATAGTGTAGTAGTACAACATATTTTGATCTGCAAACCGAATCATTTTTGTGAGCTTCTAAATCAGTTACTAGCTTAGCCGGTTTAGCTTTTTTTTCTGCCAGTACTTGGCGTACGAGTAACCACCAGCTGTGCTGACCACTAAACCGGACACGTTCAAAGCATGTACTTCAACACCACCCAAGAGGACAAAACCTAGCGTCTGCGCAATCAAAGATAATTAGAGTGAGAGAGTACGATTGCAAAGACTTGACAATCAAGATAGCACTAGCCAAATGAGAGAGAGTGTATAGTGGAACCAACGCCTTCGAGGACACCAACGATGGTTGTTGTTAGCGCAGAGTTCACAATGGTGCAAAGAAACAGGTCTGTCCAATAATAAACCCGTCTTCTGGTCCATTTCATGAAGTTGGGCCCCCAATTACGACGGTCAGCTAAAGCTTCTGATTTTTATAATTAAAATAAGTATAGAAATTAACACAAAATGTTTATCTTTATTTATAGAAATTGTAGAAAGTATCAAAACCTATGGTGAAAAGTGTAGTCGTTTGGTGTATAGAGTGTAGACCTTGGTCATAGGTGATGACATTGATGGATAGTTTGATGGATGGAGTAAAAGTTGTGTAAGAAAAAGATGATGTGTCTTACAAATGTGAAAGATTCACATCACTTTGTAGATTTTTACAGATTTGATAATACTTTTTGTAACGTAACTATATGTATATATAGAGAAAACGGTGTAACGTCATCCTTTCGAGGAAGAAATATTAATAACAAAACAGAGTTTCCCTTTGCAACTCTCTCTCTATCTCTCTGCCCTGAACAATGGTGGTTCCTCCAAAACCCTCTCTGTATCACCTGAGACTTCTTACCGGAGACAAACCGCTTCTGGTAAATGCTAATGTTTTTTTTCTTTGTTAATCTTCTGTGTTTGTTAAAACTTTTCTTTTGTTGCTCTTGTTGTTGCAGAATCTTGATGATGAGTTCTTACGTAAGCACACGAAAGTTTTGCTAACATCAGACGTGTCGGACAAAATTTGGGAAGTGAAACTGGACGGTAACAAGCTCGCCGGCGGCTGGGAAGAGTTCGCCGCCGTTCATAACTTCAGTGACGGAGACGTTTTGGTTTTCAGTCACAATGGAGACGAGATGTTTCATGTAGCTCGATCCAGTTCCAGTGAGATACAACAAGTATCTCCTAGCTTCACTGATACTGACGACACTGAAGTTGATGATGAATCTGATGACAACGATGATGTAAAAGACAAAGAAGATGATGATGATGCAGGTAAGTTGTTTGATATGTTTTATGTTTTGGGTTTAGTCTGGTTTGGTAAATGGATGTGAAGATTGTTGTGATTCAGGGGACGTTTTGGTGGAAAAGAATAAGAAACTAGAAGCTGGTACTTCAACAGGCTACTCTTGTTTCCTCAGAGCTCGTGTCACACCTAATAGTCTCATCAAAGATCGTCTGGTAACTACTTGACTCCTCTTTATTCGATACTATGAGTGAGATGCTGATGTGTTCCACCATGGATTGATGTTTTTTTTGGTTCAGGATCTTTCTAAAGATTTTAAGTTTACGTCGTTTGATGAGCACAAGAAACCGTGTGAGATATATTTAGCTAATGAGAAAGGAAGAAAATGGACACTGATTCTTTCAAGAAACATCTCAAGTGGTGTGTTTTACATCAGACGAGGCTGGGCTAACTTTTGCTCAGCTAATGGGTTAAGGCAAGGTGACATATGTAACTTTAAGCTTTCTCAAAGTGGAGAAACGCCTGTGCTTTTGCTCTGTTCACAGGAATCAGACAAAGAAGAAGAAGAAGAATCCTCTGAAGCAGATGCAGTGAAGCTATGTTCTGTAGGAGGCTGCAGCAAAGAGAGGAGAACGTTGGAGAAGAACACTCCATCGCGCTTTCTGACACTAGAGTATACACCCAACCGTTTCAAGACCGGGCAACTAGTAAGTTCAACAACTTTGTCATGAACGTTTATGACTTTGATTATTGTCATGAATGTTACTAATTATGAAACGTGTGTGTTAGACTATTTCATCGGTTTTCGTGAATGAGAGTGGCATTAAGAAGTCTAGGGAGATAACTCTGCTGAACAAAGATGGAAGAAAGTGGCCATCTTATCTACAGATGTCAGGACAACTCGGAAGAGAATTGTTTTATATAAGAAAAGGTTGGAGAGAGATGTGCAAAGCAAATGGAGTTGAAGTGAATGACTCATTCGTGTTGGAGTTGATATGGGAAGATGCAAACCCTATCTTTAAGTTCCACTCTAAGGTTAAACCACCACCTTGCTCTTTAGCTTCTTTAGTTAAACTTAGAGCTAAAAATGACTCTTGAGTTTACGTTTCAGATTGAAAACAAGGGAGAAGGAAACAGCATAACTCGTAAAAAGAGAGCTTGTGTGTCTGTGAAAGAGACTCCAGGAGTAGAAATAGATGGACAAAGAGTAAGCAAGAGAGGACGCACTAGGGTTTCAAACAGATCCAACACTAACTTGAAGGGGAAGCAACCAGAATCTTGCTCAGTCTCTGATCAAGTGGCTAACGTGAAACAAAGCATTCAAGATACTCTGAACAGCATCAGACATTTCCGCGCAGAGATCAAGACAGTGGAGAAGAATCTGGAAGCTTCACTACTGGAAGTTGATGACTTAGGTTTGTTTCTGAATCAAGATCTTCTAACTTTTCTTGATATCATTGTCTTTTGGTATGCTAATGTTCATAGCTTCTGGTTGATGAAACAGGGGAGAGGATATTGGGAATCAGCAAAATTCTCAACAATAATCTTGTTTAAAAGTAAAATTAAATAGCCGGAAAAAAGGATCAAAAGACTATCTGCAAGCACCTTTTGTATAATGGTTTTCACAAGAAGGGCTTCTTCCTCCAAACTCTACGTTAGGTTTCCTTTTCAGTATTTAAGGACTTGCACGTTCTTGAGACTGCCCATTTTTCTTGGTGCCTTTGTTCGGTTAAATGGCTCACAACGTTTGTATATATTTGAAGGGCTTGTGACCTATGTTTTTGCTTTGTTATATAAAATGCATTGTGCGTTGGAATGCATTGTGCGTTGTAACTTTCGGTTTAATTACAGTTGGCTACTTTGGTGCATTGTGCGTTGGAACTTTCGGTTTAATTACAGTTGGTTACTACGGTGCTTGCACATTTTGACAAGAAAGATGCGTTATCTTTCGAAAGATGTCTTCTCCATCACGCAAAGAGCTTTATGATGGCTGCACTTTTCGGCTCAAGCTCGCTTGGTAGTCGTATAAGCATACACATGGAGGTTGAAGATAATTGAATGGTTTATAATATCATATGCATTTTTATACTGTTTATAATATCATGTGCATTTATGTATATTCAAGTTTTTATAATATAATCTAAAAAATAGTTGTCCCCTAATTAAAATTACATCAAATTATCTATATTTAAAATTTGTTTGATAGTTTGAATTTTTGATGGCAATGGTTGTTGGATTAGTTTGTTACCTTTATTTTACAAAAAGGTAAAAGAAAAAGAAAAAGAAGGTAGATGACGCACGACGCGAATGAAATAAAAGAGTAGGTGCAACAAGTTTTGTCATTTATTCCGTTTTCGTAATAAGTATCACTTTAAATTTTGAATTTTGTTTTAAAAAATATCATTTTACAAATTTTATGTAACTTTGTACATTAAATCTAATTTTTAATTTTTTAAATAATTAATAAATTTTTATTTAAAATATTTTTATTTAATTAATTATACATTAAATAAGAATATTGGTCTATTATACAATTTTTTTAATTTTCGTGAAAAGTGTTAAAGTGACAATTATTAAAAATGGAGGGAGTAACAAAATTCATTGGAAATTAAGAATTTATCATAACTTTAAAGTGATAAGTCACTAGTAAAATTGCCCACTACAAAGCGATAATAAGTTGCTTATAAATAGGAAGGAGTGGGTACTTAATCAAACATCATAAAAACCTCTGCAAGAGAAAGTACGTTTTTCTTAATTCTCTTTGTTTAGTGATTCTAATCTTCATTTCATTTGTTATACTTTGTTATATCCTGATTTTTGAGAGGCCATGGATCTATTGATCCTTAGGTTTCTACTATATATGATTCTAATATGGTCTTAAATCAGTTCTACAATAAATATGTAACAATTAGATTGAATACGTGTGAAACCCTAGAGAATGTTTTATCTTTGTTCAATAGAACTTTGTGATTGTTCTATTTAATTATTTGTTTGTTGTTCTGTGTAGAATGAATCCGTTGAATCTAGGCTCCTCAAGCTCAAGCTCAGCTCCTCCCGTTGCAAATGATCTCGTGGAGAAGAGAAAGAGAGGTCGTCCACGCAAAGTGACTCCAAACACGGACGTTGATCTGGTTGGTCAGACGGTTTATGGTGAGGTGGTAGGAACTTTTGACGAGGGAACGGGATGCCTCCTCAATGTCAAGGTGAAAGGCAGTGATACGACACTGAAAGGTGTCGTGTTCATGAAGGGGAAAGTCAGTCCAGTAACTCGTGAAAACGACGTGGCTCCTAATGTTAGAATGTACGGAAGGGAAGAAACCAACCAAACTGGTCATCCTGATCTCCCCTTCTAGTGATCATCAACCAACGACAGATGTTGTCTCTAGGGAGCCATAAGAGCGTGGAAAAAAGAATAAGCAGCTCCATCAAGTTAGTAGTTAAGAACTCTTATCTGATTTAAAAAAGATAACTCTCACAAACACACTAACGTTTGTTGAATAATCTAAATGGTATTACTAACTAAGACGAATATGCAAATATACTTAATATAGTATTATTTTCCTTTGTTTTTTCTTCTTATTTATGCCTTGCTAGAGCATCGAACACGTCACACGTTGCACTTAAGAGTGCCCTAGTTAAATGTGTTAAAAAAAAAACTGGGAAGAAACAAGTTGCACGTCCATGTCTTTCAATCTTAGGTGATCTTGATTTAGTTGATAAAAAAATGTGATCATGATGAAACGCAACGTCAGAAACAACAAAAGCTTCATATGTCACAACCATATAAACAACTAGAACTAGGTTATGATGACTTGCTGACACGACTTAACGCGTTTGCGCTTATCCATTATGGGCCAGCTTAAAGGCCAGTGAAGAATAAATTTGGGCCGCCCTTCAATTTGTGAAATATAAGTAATTGGAAATAAAATATTATCTACTGAAGCTTAGAAAAGTCCATGTTCACTTTCTTGATCTTAAATACAATACGTTTAAGCCTAGTGATTACTTGAAGAAATTGTTGACTTCCAATACTTTATCCCCTGTTGATTCCAACATCAAAATGTTAGAAACGTAAAACCAGAATAGCAAAAGAGATACAAAGTGTTCATCAATGTTCAGACCATACCTAACACGTCAATTTCCTCCAGCACAGCTTCTAAATTTTGTTCCTTTACCTCAAGTTCAGACCGGAACCGTCTTAGATCAGCTAAAACGTTGACAATACTCTTTTTCACTTGATGAGAGACTGTTTCAAGTGGTTGCTTGCACTGCAGGTTATGTCTATCAACAGTTGATTTGTTTGATGCACGAGTGCGGCGAGAGGGTTCTCCTTCTGCATAAACCCTAGCTTTCTTTCTAGATCTCCTCACCTGTCCCTGTTAGGTTTTGCCGAAACTTTAGCTTTTCCATTTGCTTTTGAACAGTTTCCTCGTGGAGTATTGTCGGAACACAGCCTAAGAGCAGGCCTTGTCCCAGTCCAGACAAGTTCAAACCGGTAGCGACATCCGGTTTTCAGCTCGTTTTCATGGCAGAAACTTCTCCAGCCACCACGCATAAATTCCTGACCAGTCCTTTTGTTGTGTCGCAGACTCATAACCCATGATTTTCCACTTTGATTCATTACATCAATCTCACACCAACTCTTGTGCAGACCATTTGCTATCGTAAAACTTTTTGGGAGATTCTTGCCAAACAAGCAAATGAAAAAAAAACACAGTTTCAAGGTTTACATATATAGGACTCCAAGTACTCTAAAGAGGTTGAGTTATAAAAGTACTAACCACTCGATTTAGGCGTAGATTGGAACTTGTGACGCCGAGAATAAAAGAGTTTTCAGATGAAGACGACTCTGTTTTAATCATGATTTCTTCTTTCGCAAAAGATGGTGGAAACGCCATTGTTGAAGAGCTTAAGTAATCTCTGACGTTAGTAACTAATTTAAAAAGAGTAATTATATTCTTCTTAAGATATGATATGATTGATAGATATGATATAGATGTGATGCGTTTAGCTTCTTTACTAGAAAATTATCATATTTTCCAAGACGTGTCTATGTTCTTCAGGAAGTCTAATCACTTTGGGTCTAATCACTGCACTCGCTCTGTTTATTAGATACGAATCCTAAGCCTATTTTCAAAGAGATTTTTACTCTCTTTTTTTATCCATCGTCATATGTATACACAGTTTCATACAACAAGTGTTTTTGCACTCTAACACTTTCATTAGCTAACTGACTCCACATTGTATTATAACATGGTAAATTTCTCTAATAAACATTTTTCAAGTTTTTATCACAAAAATAAGTATAACTTACAAAATTTAAAAAATTAACTAAAATAATAGGGATGAGCAATGTATATACATCATTATCGTCAATGTTTCATTTCCAAATTATAAGTAGATATAATAGTAACTTCGTAAACATAAGAAAATCGATTAAAATTCCAATTTCTTTTAATAATAATCATAACGACTGATATGCAATAACTATAAAATATTTCATTACTTAAAAAAAAACTCAAATTAGTGGAAATGATCTTTATATCCGCCGCTCTAGGCTTGATTAACGTTGAAGAATTTGCTGATCCCCTGTATCTTTTCCCCTGCTTGTTACAACATCAAGTTAATCAAAAAACGTATAACCAAAATAAAACATTCATCGGTTACTCAAAGATCATACCTAGAACATCAATTTCCAGCAGCGAAGTTTCTAGATTTTGTTCCTTTATCTCTAGCTCTGACCGAAACTGTCTTACATCGGTTAACGTGTGCACAATACTCTGTCTCACTTTACTCACTTGATCAGAGATTGAGCAAGGTTGAACCGGTTTCTTGTTCTGCAAGTTTGCTGGACCAACACTTGATTTGTTTGATGCCCTAGTACGGCGAGATGATCCTACTTGTGCAGACACTCGAGCTTTCTTTTGGACACAAGTCTCCATCTCTTCTTCAGCTCTTGGTGCTTGAATCATCCTTGACTGTCTTCTCTTCGTAGTCTCATCAAATAATGCTTCCTTTATCTGAACACATTTTTTTTAAGTACAGATTTATAAACAACGAAGCTTGGAATGTAGTAACTTGATTTGGTGTTAACCTTGGAGCAGATCTTGAGAATAGGACTAGTTCCACCACGAACAACATCCAGTGTGAAGGAATCACCAACTTTCTTTATGCCATTGGCTACAAAACAATCTCTAAAACCTCTAATGTAAAACTGTCCACGTCCCTTGACGCTAACTAGATTCAACTTCCACTCTACACCGTCTTGATTCACTATAGTAATCTCTCCTGCTTCACTAATCCCGTTCTCCCTTGAAAATGATGCAGGGATTCCCTATACAAAGTTTCAAACCAACCCATTTGAGCCAATAACAAACCAAAAATAAAAACAAAAAGGTGTTGGAACTTACAAGTTGACCTGTCCTTAACATGTAAGGTTTAAACTCTAACGCCACAGTCCTGTTCTGATTCATTGGAGCAGTCTCTAAACAATCCGGAACATCACGTTTTTCGAGAAGGATGGTAGAGGTATTGGGACACAACTGTAGCACCGGTTTGGTTCCGGTTTGGACAAACTTAAATCTACAAGAAGAACCGAGTTTGATCCCATTTTCTTTGCAGAAACTTGTCCAGCCTCTGCACATATATGCTTGACCGGTTGTTTTGTTGTGTCTAAGATCCAGTGTCCAAGCTTTTCCATCTTCGTTTAGTAGATCAATCTCACACTGTCTATTTTTCAGACCATTTGGCCTAGCAAATTTGTTTGAAATACCCTGCAAACAACCACGGCTTAAATGATGATATATAGTACGTAGCAAAAATAACATGATGAGAATGTTATTAAAAAGAGTCGAGAGAAGTACTAACGATATGATTTCGGTTTAGGGTTGAAGATGTGACGTGCGCAAGAAGGTAAGAGTCTTCTAATGAAGACTCTGTTTCTGTTATTGCTCTCTTCTTGGACGAAGTTTTATTTGGAAATAATTCCTCTTCCGATGTCGAATCTCCATCATCATCATCATCATCATCTCCAACATCGGCATGTTCGTCTTCATCATCATACACATCATCATCAAAGATATTATGTTCATCGTCTTCATTTTCATCTCCTGATGTAGAAGAGATGAACTGTATCTGATGAGTAAAACTACGTCCGAAAGGTGTGACGTGGAAGACCATGTCCCCGTCGTGCCTGAAACTCAAAACGTCGTCGTTTCGGACATCATGGTGAACCGAGAAATGTCTCCATCCACGGGCGAATCTGCCCCCGTCCAGTTCAACTTCCCATGCTCTGTCCGAAGCGTCCGAAGTCAGTTTCAGTTTCGTTGACTGAATGTTACCATTCAAGTGATTTGAAATAAACGAATCCGGAATCATCTGCAACAACAACAACAGTTACCAAGACTAAACCAGTTGATACATTGTAACAACAGAGATTACAAGAGAGAAAGAGAAGGTACAGGAATGGAGTTTTGTCCAGACAGATCTATGAAGAAGATAGGTTTGTTGGTTAAAGAGACCATAACTGGATCCACCATTGTTGAACAAACTCTAAAAATACTCTTCTATATATGGAAGTTGTTCCTTTGGAATCTTCTTTCTCGGCGTTACACTAGTTGGTTTTCTAAACGTTTCTACAGAATTAAAAACTCCCTAATTCATTGTCATTAATTACTATTAACTACAAAAGATATTTTAAAATCTTTTTTTTGGAGAAACGCCATGCAGTTTCTCTTAGAGCATCTTTATTGGAGTATACTACATGGTTTCTTAATGGTGGGTCCCACGGTGGGACCCACCTTTTTTTAAAAAACCAGTTGCCAAATATACCAAATAAGAACCGATTATATGGGAGTTTTAACACTGTTTGCGGACCCCACTGACACGTGGCGACCTGCAATTGGTTCACTTTTTTATTTTTTTTTTTTTTTTTTTTTAAACAAGAAAAAAAAAAAGAGAAACCCACTTGGGTTTCTCTGGTTAAAGATGCTCTTAGACTATGATTATAGGGGGTTCTTAGGGGGGTTTTATAGAGTGGGAAAGGAGTGGAGCCCACAAAAAACAAAAAACCACTCCCTAAAATCACTAGTTAAGAACCGAATTTATTGGGGTTTTTACACTGTTCACGGGCCCCACTGACACGTGGCGGCCCGCGATTGGTTCCCTTTAAAAAAATAAATAAAAAAAAAAAATAAGAAACCCAATAAGGTTTGTGGGTTAATGATGCCCTTAGTAACCATTAAACGGCAAGTCTTTTTAGTTTCTTCTTAGTCTTGATTTGATTAGTCTTTATGACAGCATAGTAACCTGATTTGATTAGTCGAAGGGAGCATATATTGCGTTCTGTACATTTTGTCCACGTGTCATTACTTTTACCGGTAAAAAAACAAAAGCAACCATGGGGACTCGCTTAAAGTTTGGTGGAAAAGCTGAGAGGAGGACACTTCAGTCAAGCTACTCTTCAGAGCTTCAGAGACTTTGCTGTGAATCTCCAAGAACAAGTGTTCGTCGATGGAGAATGCATCACTCTTTTCTCCGGCGAACCCTCATTTTTTTCAGCCACTTCTTTCTGGTTTCCAGAGCCACCTCGTACGAAACCTCTCTTGTCTTTTGTCTTTTGTCTTTTGTCTTTCTTCAGTCTCTATGAATGTATAGATAGTCTTTATCCTTGTGTTGCAGAAAATTCCAGTGACGTTCTTCTCCAAGCATATAGAAGGAAAACACGAGGGTAAGACTGTTAAACTTAGATCAGATTCTTCGGACAGAACATGGATAGTGAAGATGGAAGGACATAGGCTCACTGATGGTTGGAAAGAGTTCGCCAAGGCACATGATCTTCGGATCTATGACGTTGTTATCTTCAGACACGAAGGTGACATGTTGTTCCATGTCACTGCTTTTGGAACCGGTTGCTGTGAGATCCAATACGCACCGTCTAATAGCCACGACAGATACAAAGAAGAGAGTAACATAAATGGTATTATTGTAAATCATCATTCATTTACGTTTATTGAGACTAGTATCATCTTTTTTGTGACAGTTAAATTTTTGGTTCAGGAGAATCTTCAAGAAGGGAGAAAGAATCTTCGTCCAAGCTAACATGTTTTAGCCAAACTGTGACTGCTGGAAATCTATCAAAAGCAGCAGTGGTTAGTTAATTTAGTGGTTATTTTGTTTAAAAGTATGTGCGAGTAGTGTCTATAATAAAGAACCCTCTAAGGAAAATTTGATGAGTGATGCAGGGTGTGCCTTTAGATTTCGCAAGACGAAATGGTTTGAACAAAGGGAGGCATAAGGTAGTGTTGATGAACCAAGAAGGAAAGTCATGGGAATCAGAACTGAAGAAGACGAGGTCTGGTCAGGTTTTCATATGTCGAAACTGGAGAATCTTTTGCACCGGAAGTAAGTTAGAAGTTGGAGATTCCTTCAAATTTAAACTGCTCCAAAACACGAAAACACCTGTGTTTCAGCTCTGCAGCCGCTTAAAGGTGAAGCGTAAGAAGAAGAAGAAGAAGACTCTATCCGAAGAAGATAATGTTGTTGACAAAACTGAAAAACTCCGGTTTGTTAAGATAACTCCTACAGCAAGTAGCCTTGAGATTGGTAAGCAGGTGAGATTTTAAAACATCCATGTCACTGGTCTCTGCATTATCTTTTTTTTCTTCATGTTGAGTCTGTTTTCAGCATCTGCCGGTACATTTCACGAGAGGGAACAAGCTCAACAGGCCGGGGAAGATAGTATTGGTAGACAAAGACAAAGTGGAATGGTCGATGAAACTTAAGGAGGATATTAGAAGTGGAACTATGTATATCATTGATGGTAAGGGTTGGAAAAGATTCTGTGCATCGAATGAAGTAGTTGCAGGAGAGGCTCTGACTCTTGAGTTGATCCGACGTGGGAGAATTCCCTTGCTCAAGTTTTGCTCCAAGGTTAAGTGTGTACATTATATAACTTGCAATCCACGTTTTTTTTGCCTTCTCTGAGTTGAAGTTACTAAACAAAGAACTTTTATTCAGATGGAGCAACCACCGTTTCAAACAAAGGCACGAGATCACAAGAGAGCTCGAGTTCAGAGGATGTGACAGGAGAGTAGATCGAAGCATGACGTCTCACATCAGGAGGGAGTGCTTAAGCTACTATAACTCGTATTTAAGACACAACAGTTCTTCCTAAGGTCAACAAAACCTAACTCCTATGTGCATCCAAATTGTTAACAAGAATGGTCTGTTTCAGTTAACTCAAAACCTGTGTCGTATGTACCTGATGTGTAGTTATGAACTTGTTAGGTAAGACTCTAAGTGTATGTTTAACGTTTAGGCAAGCAAAATCTTTTAACTACTTGATGATTCTGTGTATTATGAATGCCAAACAATTTGGAAATTCAGCAGTAAGAACATTTAAAATTCTATTTTATATTATAATCAACCTTTTGCATCATAAGTCATTGTGTATTATTATTATTATCTGCATTACTAATTAAGCTAGAATCTCTGTTGATATCCAAAATGTTGTAACATTCCACATCATTGAGCATCGATCATCTTGGTGTCTCTATCTCTCACCGGATGTTGTGGTTTTGAACAAACCGATGGAAGTGAAGTTGTAGCATCTGAACAAGGATCAACAACATGGTTTTTTACCTCTCGATCTATGTTCCCATTTGCTACTTCCTCTTGATGATCTGTTGCAGATACATCAATCCAAGGGTTTGAATCCGAATCCAGTGTACTATCAACCCTTTCAACCTCTGTACAACATTCAGAGGTCACTACAGATGGTGACGAAGAGGATGAAGTTGATGATGATGATGATGACGACGAAATGATGATGATTCTTGTTCACATTCATGGTCTTCAGTGGTGGCATGGCCGTTGCTACTGGTGTCAATAGCTTCTACCATTGAACTCTCAACTAACTCTTTTTGGCAAGATTTTGTAGCCAATGTGTCTGTTTCCTTCTCCTCTTCAACTTCTGACCTGAGACTCGCACACGAGAATGATGATCGAGCTTGAACCCTTCATATAACAAACTCAAGAGCTGAACAAAAAGGATGGATTAATATTTTCAACTAATCAGGAGGAAGAAAAGCGTTACCTGCTGTAAAGAAGCATATAAGCTCTTTGAGAAAGGACATCTTCCAATTCCACACTTTCTATCTGTGGAGTATATCCAAATAAGGTTACAAGATCAAGTTACAGTTTCATCATTTAGCACCATGGCGTTATATGAACAAGAAAGCGAAAAGTATACGAAGTTACCTCGGAATCATCTATTCTATACCAGTTTCCGCTAAAATCCTTGATATAGCATATGTAGTGGCCGAAGAACGATGCATTCAGCATGTCTAGATGGACAATCACTGCATAGAGTTTATACACATCTGATCCTTCTCCGCCTTGGCTCATGTAAGGCATAAGATTCAACGTTTCAGGAAAACTAATTCTTTTGTTCAGTTTTCCATATCTTCCTCCCTGAGCACAATCTCACAAATGTTATTACACACAACCAACTTCAGAAGATTTTACCAAGAGGAATGTAACAGATACCTTAAATCTTTTTAGGGCAATGGTAAGAATATTTGGAGGGCGCCTGATCGTAAGACGCTTACATGCCTTTACATAGTCACTACACCTGGAAAAGATGGCATATAGTTTTCGTCAACTTATAAAGTAACACACTGCTTAGGAAATATAAGGCTCTTTGGATCTTGTTAAATACCTATCACATTTGTACATGTTATCACCCTGAAGCCACTCTTTGGCTGTAAACTGATCAAGACATTCTTCCAGAGACACAGCATCTCCATGAATCTCAACCGTTAAATCCATCATATTCTCATATTGCTCAGATACATTATTGCAAACAGTACACTGAACCTGTGACTGGAGGAGACCACCAAATATATACTGAACAAGTGTTGTTTCCTGAAAGCGAGGAGGCACCATTTTCTCTCCACCAAATTCGTCAAGGCAAACAGACTGCATTGTATCAATTGCATACCTGAAGTATGTGAACTCTAAACATATCAACTAAGTGATTCACAGACTTGGAATTAGCTAATCTCTATGAGTAATAGATACTGACCTCATGAACTCATGAGCATCCTCTTGTCTCCCATACCCAAGAGTTCCACCGATATTAGTTAACCGCGAGATAATGTTCACCGGTGAGAAAGGGTGCCTGCTTTGGCTCACTCTCTCGACATGGGTTTGAAATTCACAGAAGAAGCACCAATCGTCACGCATACCTGTAAATCAGAACATATGAAACCAAAGTTAAAAGGGCATAAAGAAAACAAAACAAAAGAGTTTGAAGCATTGATTAGCAAAAATAGAACTTTACATTCACTCCTGTGGCCTCTCTCTAGTAGGTACGCAACAAGAGGACGTGTCCAGGATAGGCATTGTAAAATCACATTCGCAAAACAACTGAAAGAGGAGAAAAAAAAAACAGAATCAAGTAATAAACTCATTCAATCAATGCATTCAAGTAGATGAACACAAACCTGTTTCCACAATTCATGAGCCCACATGGAGCCAATTCTTCATTGTCCCAGTTGAAATATTTTACAAATTCTTCATATGGGAAAAGAACCTGCAGACGATGCAAAGCAAAAGTACAAGTAATATTTTCACATGATCATTCAATCAAAAGTGTCAACATAAGAAGAACAAAACAAAAGACACATTACTTCTCTTGGCTTGAAGCTGATCTTGTTTTGGTCTCCCTCCGGACAATCCCTTGAAGCTCTGAACCTCAGGCCATTTCTGGCAGATGGTGCTAAGGTAAGTAATCCCAATGTCCCTGCACCTTCTTTGATGACCTGAACTCCAATCTGACGTCTGGCACTCTGCTGAGCTGATAGCAAAGACCACATAATAGACAAAGGAACACAATTTAGAAAAGATCCACTAAACCGACATAAAACACAAGCTGATCTAAAGCAAAAACAAGTTACAAACCCAGAACTCTTCTGTCTTATAAGCTCAAGAACTTGTCCCAAGCTCAAAGAAAACATTAACAAGAGCTAAACAATGAACTACGACCACAATCTCAGTAAAGATGTTATGAGGGCACACACCAGTATCGAACGGATTTGCAGCGAGAGCATTTCGTAGTGGAAAAGTTCCCACAGACAGAACAATCCTCTGCACCGGCCGCAATGAATTCCCTGTCGAAACCTCCGGCGGCGGCTCCGCCGATATCGAAGTACTTAGCGGCGGTGTTTCTGAGGAAGTAAAAGACACCGACGGCGAGGAAGAATAGAGTCGGTATCAAGCGAGTGAAGACAGAAAGATCCAACGGGAAGCTAACCTCATGCATCTAATTAGTAAAGAAACACTCCCTTCTCGTAATCATCAATCTCTTCTTCCTCCTTCCTTCTAGTTTCTTCTGTGTCTTTTTTTTGTTTCGAGAAGAAAAATCACTTTTTTTTTTGTCTTACCGCCTCATTGAGTTTGTTACTTAGTAGAGAAGATAGTGACAGTGTTCTATGTTGGATTGGGCCTCTCCCAATGCAAACTTGGACCTTAGTGCTTTTGTTTTTGTCTGAATGTCTTTATCATTTACATTTTTTATTCCTTATTTCCCTTCAATTTTTGGCTTATAAATATTAAAACTAAAATCGTACAAATAATAAAGTTGAAATTATTATAAAAGAAAATCTCTCAAGTAGACATTTTTAATTTTTTTGTCACAAAAAAGTTATTCAAAAAAAATGACTAAAATAAACTTTTTTTATTTTGAAAATTTTAATATTTTTAAATTTTTATTTAATTATAAACATCACCTTCAAAATTCAATCTCATAACTCTAAACCCTAAGTTTAGATTAATTAATCCAAAGGATATAAATATATATTTACATTTTTTAATAAAATATATTTTAGTCATTTTTTTTATTGTTATTTTTGGGACAAAATATTTTAAGATTTATTTTGGTTTTTGTTTCTTATTTTATAATTATATCATAAAAAAAGGGAGAAAAAAAACAATTGAAACAGAAATCTTCACAAAAGAAATAGAGGTTTTAGTTTAAAGATAAATAGAGAGTAGAGCTAAAACTAGACTAAAGAATTAATAAAACATTATCAAATTACACATCATTGATGTCCTGTAATGAATCTTCTAGTTCTTGCTCCATTGTCTTGAGCTCTTCCCGAAACCGTTTGATACTTGTTAAAGTAGACAAAACGCTATGTTTCACCTTATTCATCATCTGATCTGGGATAGAGGAAGGTAGCGTCTCACGCAAGTTTCCTTCATTAGCATTGGTTTTGTTAGATGCCCTAGTGTGAAGAGAGGGTTCTCCTTCTTCGACTGTTTTCTCCCTTATCTCAAGCTTCGGTCTAGTCTCCTTAACCCATGTTTGAACTCGAGCTCGCTTGTGCGGTCCAGCCTTTGCTTCAATGTGTGATTGTTCCATCTGGGTACACAAGTCGTTATATAGCAACTTCAAACGAGTATATAACCTAAAACGTGGGCTAAAAGTTATTTAAAATTCATACACACTTTGGAGCAGAACTTGAGCAAAGGAGTTGCGCCTCCTAGGATCAACTCCAAAGTTAGAGACTCCTCCGCGCCTACTTCATTCACAGCACAGAAACTCTTCCAACCATTAGCACTCATAATGCACATCACTCCACTTCTATTATCAACCTTAAGCACCATTAACCACTTATCTCCGTTTTTATCCACCAGAGTTATCTTTTCCGGTTTGATGAGTCCATTCACTCTAGTGAAACTTAGCGGTAGATGCTACAAAAGATTCATAATTTTTAAAAAAAATCAATGCATCAAAGAAACATGAGATAATAGGTTTCCAAACTTCACCTGTTTGCCTCGCTCAAGGCTGTTTAATGTAGGAGTTAACTTCACAAACCGGTTTTCATCGGTTCTTTCAGCAATGTTATCTTTCTCATACATAGTCTCCTTCTTCTTCTCTGCCTTTGTGCGGCTGCAGAGCTGAAACACAAGCTTGTCTGTGTTTTGGAGAAGTTTGAATGTACAAGAATCTCCAACTTGGAACTTGTTTGCGATGCAAAAACTTGTCCAACCTCGAACTATAACAGTCGGACCAGACACAAGTTTCTTCAGTTCTGAAGGCCATGATCTTCCTTCTTCGTTCATCAAAACTATCTTTTGAAACTCTTCGTTCAAACCATTACGTTTTGCGAAAGCTAAGGGAAGACTCTGCACCAGTCATTAAATTACATTGAAATCATATTATCTATACGTCACACTATACGTCACACATACTTTAAACTGGATGTAAAATAGACAACAAAAAAAAACGATATGGTACTAACTAACCACTGTGTCTCTTGACATGTTCGAAGTTGTGACATATTGGCTAAAACATGTCGGCAGATTCATCTTAACTTCCTTGTAAGATTTTTCTGAATCAGATAACGAAACGTTTCAATAATATAAATTAGTCTCAATAAAACGTAAGAGTGATGATGCAGTTACATACCAGTTTCATCTGATTCATTCTCATGTTCATATTCGTCGCGATTACCAGAAGGTAGTGTGTATTGTATTTCACAAC
>CAJHQQ010002064.1:0-73825 GCA_905132885.1 Moricandia moricandioides
ATTCTCTGTAAACAACAGGTAACTGAAGCATCATCTGCAAAAAATCATATTAAAACACATTAGCAAACATAGAACATCATATTAAAAAAATACGGAGAAAACTTCTTAAGAAGTCTTCTTACGGAAGACTTAAGTCTTCTCGCGGAAGACTTCTTAAGTAGTCTTCTACGTTTAGCTAGAAACATTAATAAACATAAAAAGTTTGTAACCTCATAATTATCATCATTTTAGTTATGAATCTCACTAAGGAGTCCGAATATTGACTAATACACATTAATTAGGGAAATCGGCAACTTCCTACTTCAACAAGGGAAAACGGTCCCAATCAGTACATAAACATGTTACCTGTACAAAAACATACATCAATTAGTAAGAAATTCAATTTTCGTACCTGAACTTTAAAATTTTGGTTTTAACATACATTGACTTAATTTCTGTTACTCAAACGTTAAGTTGTCGTTAACATATAACATGAAATTGGCCAATTCATACATCAACATTGGCCAATGGTCCCGATCAATGCATAAACATTTCACCTCTACGAAAACATGCAACAACTAATACAAAATTTAAATTCAATACATGAACTTTGGAAATCTGATTTTAACATACATTTACTTAATTTCCACTAATCTAACATTACCAAATATAACTGGTTTGTCACGTGTTCATTAAGTAAGGTTTTTATTGTATTACATGGTAATTAAATATGTGGTAAATGACTGAGAAAATAATCATTAGGGACAAATGATTTTTTTTTGTGTAACTCATTAGTTAGTTTTTTTCTTTAAGTTTTTTGTTCTTCAACTTTTTCGGCAATAAACTAACACATAGTACAAAATCAAATAGAGAGAAATGAAAAATGTCTACCTTATCCATTCTCATTTCTCTCTTTTCAATTTTGTCATTTTTTGTTTTCTTTGTGCTACGTTTTTCTTACCGAATAAGTACAAAAAAATTAAAGAAAAAATCTAACTAATGAGTTACAAACAAACGAAATTGTTTGGCCTAAATGATTTATTTTCTCAGTCAAATACCATGTAATGCAGTTTAATTACTATATAATAAAATAAAAACCTTATTTAATCAACATGTGATAGACATTTTATATTCGGTAATATTGGACTAGTGAAAATTAGATCAATGTATATTAAAACCAGATTTTGAAAGTTTATGTATTGAATTTAAATTTTGTATTAGTTGATGTATGTTTTTGCACAGGTGACGTGTTTATGTATTGATCGTGATCGTTGGTCATTGTTGATGTAAGAATTGACCTATTCCATGTGACCTGTTAACAGCAACTTAACGTTTGACTAACGGAAATTAGGTCAATGTATGTTTAAACCAAATTTTTAAAGTTCATATATGGAAGTTGAATTTTTTACTAGTTTATGTATGTTTTCGCATAGGTAACATGTTTATGTATTGATCAGGACCGTTGCCCCCTTTTGACGTAGGAATTGACCGATTTCCCTACATTAATTAACAAGAAAGTATTAAAAATTCATTTTGAGTTTTGAGAAAATTGAAGTTTAATAAAGATTGACATAGAAAAATTCTAAGGAAGTCTTCCCTAGAGAAGACTTCCAGAGAAGTCTTCAGTTTAGGTCATTTTTGCAATTGCAAATTTACGAAGGAAGACTTCTCTGGAAGTCTACTCTACAAAAGACATCTTAAGAAGTCTTCCTTTGTAAATACTGGTTTACTTTTGAATTTGAAAAATTCTTGGAATTCCGAGAGAAGACTTTCCTAGAATTCTTCTCGAATAAATAGGTTGGTTTTGCAATTGACCGAAATTTGTCAGAATTTTGACTTCTGTAGAAGACTTCTCTAAAAGTCTTCTTTTTTAAAACATGAAGTCTTCTCAGCGTCGCCATAAGTCTACCTGGGTTACTTTTGCAATTGAGAATTAATACCAAATGTTTGACCAGAAACCCGAAATAAAACTTGAGAAGACGTCCCAAGCAGTCTTCCACCGGAAGACTACTCGAGAAGTCTTCTCATTAATATTTAATGTTTTGCTATTAATTCTCAATTGTAAAAGTAACCTAGACAAACTTTTGACGACGCTGACAAGACTTCATGTTATAGAAAAGAAGACTTGAAGACTTCTAGAGAAGTCTTCTACAGAAGTCAAATTTCTGATAAATTTCGGTCAAAAACCAACTTGTTTATCCGAGAAGACTTCTAGGGAAGTCTTCTCGGTTCTTCTTGTTTTTCTTTTTTGTAATCAAAGGAAAGTTAGAAGACTTCTAGGGAAGTCTTCTAGTCAAAGCACGCAAAATGTCAATTGCAAAACTAACCTATGCATTGACTAGAAGACTTCTTTGCGAACAGATCTGAAAACAATATTGATTTCATACCTTGGACCGGGAGATGACTTGCTTAGGCTTCTCCAAGCACACTGAACTTCAATACTCAAGCTACAAATCCGTTAATGACCAAGATACATGAGATTCGACGTCTCTATGAACATTACAAAGTTTGGAATAAAAATCTTGGGTTTTTTGGATGAATTTTTAAGGAAAGTGAAAGAGATGTGGTTTGAGTGCACAACAAATGAGATAGCAAGAGAAAAAAAATCGTTTTTTGCCATTAAGACCTTCAAATCGGTTGTTCATGGTAATTGGGGAATTGATGGCAATGACAATATTGTAAATATTTGGTGAAGATGAGGATGAGAGTAAAAGACTATTTTTTTTAAAAAAAACAATGACATTTTCATGAATAACTCAAAAATCTGGGGTGAATAAGGCAAATGAAATTTTGAAAAAATGATGGATTAGTTTTGCATTTAACTTCAAATTTTGAGTCACTTTTGCAAAACACCCAATAAAAATACAAGGACAATAATAAAATATGATTGTTGTTTTTTTGGTTATTTTCTATTTTTAAGATTTAGTTTTTATTTGTTTGTCGAGATATGTGTATTTTTGTGTTACTACAGTGTAAACTAATTAGTTTTATGTGTTTATAAAACGTTAAGATTAATTGAGAAAAAATCAATAAACTATACCATTTCAATAATTATTAAAGTCAAAGATGAAAATATAATGTAAATTGAAAGTACGAAAATATTATTTAAAAGATAATGAGATGTATTTTACGGTATAATAAAATTTTAAAATTTATAATAACAAAAATTGACATATTTTATACAAATATTTTGATTTGACATTGAATCTCACTTTAATAGTAAGTATATGTGCCTAAAATAACGAGATTGTGTTATCTAAATATTATTTTTTATATATAATTAGTTAATCAGATTTAATTAAAATATGTATGTTTTAAAGTAATTCGAAATAAATGAAAATAATATTTTTAAAAGATATCTAAACTATGTTTACTTTTAATAACTAAAATTCTCTGATGAATTAGTGTTTGAATAAGCAGTGTTATGATCAGAGATAATTTAAGGAATAATTTGTATGCTTAATCCATTTGAGTTATATGTTAAACACCAAATAAGAAATGAGGGAGAAAATGTGATTTGTGATTTGCCAATGTGAGAGAAATTGCCTAAACTACCATTTCCTAATACATGTTTTCATGTTTACTTTAACCAAATTTATCCTTAATTTAAAGAAGATAAATCATACTATATATTAATTGAATAGTCATGTTAAGTATTTTTTATGTGTCATTAATAGGTTACGGTTTAAAAAATAATTATAATTTGATTGTTGTTAGCTTTTATTAGTTAAGTTCTAAAACTAAAAGGTAACTCTACAGTTAACTAATAAAAAAATACCAAATAACACAAGTAATATCACATATAACGATTTATGGTAACTAAATGTAGAATTAGAGAATAATATATATGTTTTATCAATTTTTTGTTTTTATAATTTATTTATATATACTTAAATAAAATACTTTAACATTTTTATAGAAATAAATTTGATGGTTATTTATTCTTATATAAAAGAATTAGATTTGTAGGTAACGAATTATTAGAAATTTTTAAAGTTTTTAAAGCCCACACAAAAATATTTACAAAGGATCTTCATGATAAAAGTCACTAATTATATTGGTTCTATTGGAGCTATACAAAAAACACTATTTTCTTTCTTTTGAAAGTTAGAGTATTTCCAGTTTTTCACGTGTCAAAATAAAATATAAATTAATTCTACAACCAATTATCTAAATTAATTATAATATTGCTTTTCTGTAAGAGAAAAAATTTTAATGACTAGATTTAAGTTGTTCAACTATTTTATATCTCACAGATATTCTAAAAATATATATTGAAATTTCTCATTATCAAACTATTTGAAATTTAAAATTTTAATTATTCTTCAAAAATTATAACAGTGTAAACATAAAATATATTTTTGATATAATATAACTTCCCGCAAAATTGCGGGCAAATACCTAGTTTTATTATATAGAACTAAGCTACTACCTACTTTCTATAATTTATAATAACGCACAACTTAACTACATTTTCTAATCATATTTTTATTTCTTAATTTGTGTATTTATCTCTAAGTCATTAAACACCTTTTTTATGAGATAACTCCTTCCACAATCTTTGTGATTATCCAACATTCCTCCCCTTAACTCTAATTTGAATTGTGGGAAAACTGATTTCTTAAACTCCAATCAAGCTTCTCATTTCTTTGAGCTTAATCTTTGCTAACGGTTTGGTAAGGGTGTCCGCCTTCTACTCTACACCTGGTACATACTCCAGGTCGATTTGAAAATTCTCCACAGATTCACAAATGGGGTGATACTTTCAAAGTATGTGCTTACTCTTTCCATGGAAAACCAGATTCTTAGTAAGAGCTATGGCCGATTTATTGTTGATTCTAAGTATGAAATTTTCGCGTTCTTCACTTAGTATCTCACTCAAAAATTCCTTAACCGATATATATTGTGTTGATCCTTTGGTTGCCACCATGAACTCAATTTCGCATGATGCCAATACGATCGTAAGTTTCTGCTGAGACGTCCATGTAATCGAGGATGAGCCAAAGTAGAATACATGTCCTGACGTGCTCCTTTTGTTATCAACATCAAAATATTAACTACTATAACTATATCCAGTGACACTCTTTGACCAATTTCTCTTGAAAAACAGATTTTTTGTTACTCTTACATACCGTAGTATGTGCTTGATGGCTTGTCCATAAGAGTCACCCAAATTTTGAAAGTATCAAGTTGAGTACCAACTGCGTAACACAATTCAGGTCATGTGTGAAGAAGATGCTCAAACATATTATGGTTTTATACTCTATAGCATTTGTCTCTCGTTCATCTTCAGGCTTTGAGATATATAAACTTAACTCCATTGGTACATGAGTCGTGTTACAAGATTCCATCTTAATGTCACACAAATTTCTTGAGAATATATTTATTGTTTTATCATTATTCCATCTGCTCCTTAAATCACATTTATGCCAAGGTAATACATTAACTTTACTAAATTAGACATATCAATCTTAATTGATGACATCTCTTCTTCGAATTGCTTGATGACTTTGAGAGAATTTCCTGTTACGAATAGATCATAAACGTATATATCCTCGAGCAAGAAGTCTAATTATTCATACTTACGATACACTGAAAATTACTTTCTGCACTTCTTAAATTTGATCTCCTTTAACACCTAATCGAGTTTTATATTCCATGCTCTATGTGCTTGCATAACCCATACAAAGCCTTGTGTAACATATACACTTGATCGTATTCTTCTTTCTTTTCAAAACCTTGGTTTATGTCACATACACTAACTCCTTTAGATCAAGATTCAGGAAAGCGGTCTTTACGTCCACGTGGTGTATTTCTCAACAATTTGTTGATGAAAGAGCTATTAGAAGCCGTATAGGTTTGTGACGTGCCACTAGTTCAAACACTTCGTCTAAATCTATTTCTTGTTTTTGTAAATACTCCCTCCGTTTCATAATAAGTGTCATTTTAGATATTTTTTTGTTACAAAATAAGTGTCGTTTTCGACTTTCGATGCAAAATTTATTAATTTTATGCTGCAGTTTATTTTTCTATTGGTTGAAATATTGTTAGGTGTATAGGTAATTATGTTTTTATATAGAAAATATGCAAAAATAATTGTTTTCTTAATCTGTGTGCAAAAACCTAAAGTGACACTTATAATGAAACAGAGGGAGTAGCGTTTTGCCACAACTCTCGCTTTATAATTGTTCATCGTGCGATCCGACTTTCTTTTTATCTTGTAGATCCATTTTAACCCAATATGTTTAACTCCACCGGTGTATCTACAAGCTCCCATGTCTTGTTTGTTGTGATAGATCCCAATTCCGCTACCATAGCTTCAATCCATTCTCTTGTGTGTTCGGCATCAAGAAAGTTCTTCGGCTCGCCATCCACTTGGAACAACAACATTGCACTTTCTTCTACAGGTAACATATAATCATCAAGATACTTTGGTTTTGTTATGGCGCGACCGTGGCTAGCCACTAACGGTTGACCACCGTCGTCTTGGTTCGAATTGTTATCAGTATCTTGTTCTTCTTCCACGTCTTGGTTCATAGCTTCTTGTTCATGATCATTATCTTTATCATCACTGAAGGGCCCCAACCCGGCTGCCTAAGCTGCGGTCGATGCCCTTCGTAGTTCTGGCCACGTCCTTGCCGAACCTCTCATTTTTTTGTCCTTATATATAATTTCGCCAAAAGGCGAGGGCTATCTGATATAGCATATTTATTACCAGTTTAAACCACGTTATAGGCTCTATTTAGGGTATGTTATGTGTATCTAGGCTATATTTTGAGGTCTTTACAGGTCCATGTACGTTATGGAGATATATGGAGATACTTGGAGCTTTTGGAGCATTTGGAGAGGAATAATCCGGAGCTGATTATTGAAGAGAATTGAAGTACGAGATTACCATCGAGCGACGACACAACGAAGGTGTCGACCGATGTTACATGAACAAGATCGATCGATGTTGCACATCTGCCATCGATCGATGTCCAGTTCGCAGACAACCGACTTTCAAACCCAATTTAGAGATATGACACAAGATTACAAGACTACCGTTGGACGAGTTTTGACCTAGACTTTAGGGTTTTGTTTATACTTTATGTATTGCACCATGCTAAGTGTGCTGGGAAGTGTGCTTGTGAGAGTGCTAGAGTTAGGGGAGAAAGAGTTGTGTGTGTGTGCTAGCATTTGCTAGTGTATTCTAATTGTGCTTTGAAACCCCAATATTCTATCTATGCATTTTATTCAGATTACTATGCTTACTTCAATTATGTATGCGTAGTCATCAACTAGGTTTAGGGTTTATCAATAGTATTGATGGATTAGCCAAACAATAGAATTTTTAAGGTCATATTATTATATCTATTAATATAATTGTGTTTATTGCTTGTGTTCTAGAGTAGCTAACTAGAACCCTGATAATAGGATAGTCAGGCTCAAGCAAGAGCATGGTCTACTACCAGAATCTATTATGTTGAGCTAGGTTTCTAGAAACAAACGAGAGTTGATTTAGTTAATCTAGTGAACTTAGCGAATTAAGTCATAACACTTGACTTAAGAAACCATCGATCGACGCAAGATCATTGCCATCGATTGACGGTCATTCCGTGTCAACAAGCGAGAGCTGAGACATTGGACTTGGTCAATAGATTAGGTGCGCATGCGAGAGCTTGCGTCTTTTACATCAGATTTCGAGTTCCATGATTAAATACCGTTAACTTATATCTACTATAATCCACTTGCCTGAAACCCTAGATCTAGCATATTTCCATATTTACATTACTAGCATATTTCCATATTTACATTATTAACATATTTCCATATTGCATCCACGCCTTCTATTAAGGAATATTTTGTTGACCTTATTACTTGCTACAAATATATATAGTTACCTAATTTAGTCTTTAGAAATTAAAAAATCGATTGTGTGCCATTGTTCTCTGTGGATTCGATCCCTAAGTACTACACCCGATCTCTCTTGACAAGAGTATTATTATTTTTTGTTTTAGAAACACAGGTTAATTTACTGCTGTTTGTTTAGGATATTATTACCCTATTAAAACATAAAAACACACCCACGTCACTAGCTTAGACCTTAGCTTACGATCAACTTAGTCATTTCCTTGCTTAGATCATTTCTAACAATACGCAGCGGAATATGCTATGTTAAACATTGATCTATAACCCATCTGGAACATGTCCGGGCCAATTTTATATGCCTTGGTTAGTTATCTTACCACCATTCATCTTATAGACCAATCCTTGGAACGGTTCCAGTCACTCTGATCCAAGGTTCCATTCCCCTAAACCCGTCTACCAGCATCCTAGCAAGATACTAAAATATATCCAAGTAATTGCTAGGTCATACCTTTGCCACATCCACGGAGATTGATAGCTCATCGGTTCAGCTGATCCAGCTGATTGAGCTAGTACATCCAGCTCATCGAGCTGGTATACTTAAGCTGATCTAACACCGAGATGTTCCCAGCTGCCATGTACTCTTTCCAGCTCTTATACTCTTCTACCAGCTGCCTTGAACTCATTCTCACCTTCTTATACATAAAAGAACCCTTCTCTTTCGTACTTAGTCATTCAACCAACCATCCACACAGATTAAGTAACCATTGAGTAATGGTACGCATCGAGCCTCTTCTTGACTCATGCACTGTCCTATCTCCCTTTGTTCTATAGGATATGGTACCAAGTCCATCTAATGGATTAAAAATGCTAATCAAATCATAAGTCAATCAACCAATCACCCCACATGACTTTGATCTGATCAGACTTCCCTCTTACTTGACCGGCCATGGAAATAACATTCCCACAAGCTTGATCAGCCTTGTCTTCCAAGACAATGTAACTTTAATCAAGTTAGATCCGACCATTTGATCCATCTTCCATGGATCATGTCTTCCATACTTAATATGATCAGATAACACGGTCTTCCTTGAATAAATACGCCTAGAGTCATAGTACTTAAATACTTATGGTCCCCGACACATAGTACTAGCCATACTCTTATTTTGCATTGCTGCAAGTCGCATTCTCTCAAGACATTCATGCCTCTTGTCTGGGACACTCATCATACCACTCAATCCAAGTTCAGACTATGGTTGATAGTGTGAGCCATCATAATCCTTTATAAGTCCATTACGCCCATCTTGCATCAGTTTCCGTATACTCGGATAATTATCATTGATAACTACCTTGGTGAAAGTTCACGACCCTTCACCTTTGGACCTTGATCGTGGTCACTCATACCCATCCATAGATCACACTTTGATGGTCAGGCCGTTATCAATTCAACCAAGTTCCCATGACTCTCCCCTTATGGTATTGTCGATGCATTGCATCCTTCCAATAAACTGTACACACGATTATACCAACCATGATCCCGCCCCTTTCATCAACTCTTGGATCTTTAAATCACATCACAATATATATTGTCTTCAAGGGCGTATCATGCTCGGCCATGATCATTCCTTCAAGAAACAGAATTGTAATCCGAGATGTAATCATAAATCAGTTCCTTATACTTGGTCATGTAAGATATTGTGTCCCTCTTAACCATGAACGAACATACTAGTCAAACACACGCCTTTATCAAGCCTTATGATGTTAATATCCATCCATGGGTAGCACATCTCTTCCCATGAACTCCCATGAAACTTCCTTCCCACACACATCCGCCCTTAAGGATGCCTTGGCCATAGAGAGTGAATTCCGGACCTCTCTCTTCTCTCTTGAGAATTTTCGTGTGTTCTAAGGCTCTGGAGAAGTCCTAGATTGATTTCAACAATGATAAAAACCCATCAATGGGTCGTTCTTAACTTCCCCATTGATTGCCCACGAAACAGTCTCCTTCTTACCTTCATGTGTGTCTTGGTTTTGGATTGTTGAATCCGACCATATCCCATTTTATTTCTGTGTTTCTTTGTGTTTCAGGGTGTAGGAGGAAGCCCTGGCATGCCTTCAAACCCACAGAATTTACCTCTTTTTATAGGAGAAAGGGCAGTTTCTTTTCTAAGGGTTGCACCCCTTTAGCCTGAATTTTGGCCATTGATTTAATCAATGGTCCAGATCGCACCCCTTGGGCCTGGAAGTTACCAGACGCTCCTGGACCTTCCCAACCACCCACCTAGAGTGTCAGATAACCTATCAATGTCAGTAGCCAACCATCTTGGTCAGATAAGTTGAGCTGCTCGCAAGCTCGGCCAGCTAGCTCAGCTAGTACTTCAGCTAATGTGAGCTGATCAGTGCGTGTTCAGCGACTGTACAGCTACTGTGAGCTGGCCAGTGAGTGGTCAGCTAGTTTTTAGCTGGTAACTCAGCTACTACAGCTTTCCCAGCTGATATTCACTTCGTCTAGCTAGTGTTCTGCTGGTGTGAGCTGGTTAGCGAGTATCCAGCTAGTATTATGCTGGTGTTCAGCTAGTGTGAGCTGGCCAGCGAGAATTTAAGCTGATAACTCAGCTTCCACAGCTCATCCAGCTCCTTTCCCATAGCATATAACATGTGTCTGATCCCCTTGGTCCATTCCCTACCTGGTTGAGTCACTTCATGATCATTTTCGATAATTCCTTCATTTTATCTTGTTCACAATCATTCCTTATGATCTGAATTAAGACAGCCACCTTTTTCTTCATGCAAGGTCTAGTCCTTATATCAATTTCCAGACCATTCAGACCTTCCATTCGACCTTGGAAAGCTTGACCTAAGCCTATCGACCAGCTTGCTTGTTCACTTGTCCTAGGTCCATCCCTTTGGTCCTTTCCAGGATCGGGGATGCTACAAGTCTCCCCCACTTAGAAGGAATTCGTCCTCGAATTCAATAGTGGTTATACCTTGTATCCTGACTAATTTTTCCAACCGAACTTGGTCTCATCTTGGACTTGGAACGCACTATATTTTTTCTTCACAACCAAATCGCTGGCTTCCTGCCCCATGATCCGTCTAACCAATCAAATCTTTGATCAGCAGCATAACTAGTCTCCCCCACTTGGATGAAACCAACTTTAATACAACCCAAGTGGTCAATCCTTGTTTAACATAATGAACCATCCCAACTTCCCATGTTGAGGTCAGAATGTTTACCAAGTTCATATCCCTTCTCCTAGTTTTGTCTCTCTTAGACTTCTTCCCATATGATCAATCATCCTTTCCGGATTGATCATATATTCCAGACCTTGTTCTGCTCTAGACTTGGTCCCATCCTTATGATTTGTCCCTTTAGAACATAATCACGCATTCCATGATCCTATTTCATCATGACTAGATCACACATCTTAGTTAGACAACTTGATTAATCCCAGTCCCTAAGCCGCTTGTTGTACCGCTCGAGTTCTAGAGGATTGTTTCCCATCCCTAATCCACTCCATGTACTAGTCAAGTATTAGTGGACTTGTTCAATCTTTAGGCTGCTCGCTTTACTGCGAGTCCTAACAGATTTCCCTCAACCTTTAGTTCTTCGTAGACCATCATGTACCATGATCAAGCTCTCTCCATGCTTAACCATTCCCTTAACCAAACCAAAGCTTGTCCAGCTTGGTAATATTGTGATCTACTCCAATCACAGACTTAATCGTCTTACCCCGACCATAGGCCTACCTCCGACTTGGTCGTCATGTCATCCTCGTCCCTTCCTAGACTGATCATTTTTATCCCAACCCTAGGTGAATCTTCGACTTGGTTGTACTACGATCATTGTCCCTCTCTGGACTTGATCGTCTTTATCCTGACCCTGGTTCATTACCGGACTCGGTCAACTTACCATACCCTGGTCCCTTACCGGACTTGGTCATGCTGAGACCCTAGTATCAAACAACCAGGTCGTCTTTCCTTTGTTATTAGTCAGTCCCGACTAGATCCCTCTCGGACTCAAGCATGTTAGTCAACCTGGTCCCTTTACTGGACTCGATTTCCTAACCAAGCATGATCATTTCCTTAAGTCACTTGTCGTACCTGACAAGCCTTAGATACCACCATGATGCCTAAGGTAACGTCTTCTCTTGGTCAAGCCTTGGTAGGATCACTTAGACTCCTAAGCCACTCAAACCAATCTAAGTCGAGGCTTCGCGGATCTATCTTGTTTCCCCTGGCCGCTTACCCCAAGTGTAGCTTACCTTAGACCAACCACAATTTCCGAAGACAGTCTTACAATCTATCTTCCCATGGACAATACCACGGTTCCTAACCACACCACAAAGAACGCCCCATAACATCCTTCATGGCATTGCCAATCATTTTACTATCCCCCTTTGCATTAGGTACCCAAATGAGTAGGATTTCAGTTTTGAATACACATTTGGAAAATGTCCCATACCATTCTCCAAATTATAACACTTCTATGAACGTCCTATACCGTTCACAAAAGCGTTTAATTATATACCTCAATCCCGTCATAGTAGGATACCCAATATCAAACTCTTCCATTGAACATGGAGAATATAACGAGTTTTTTCTTCCCTTTCCTTTAGGTTGTATTCACCTTGGAATTGTCCGTCCCATCCGACCTTGCTAAGGAAATATTACCTTGACTTACACTGAGTCCTAGCTGATCTATTCGATCACACTCGTGTACTAGTCATGTAATTTTTCCTTTATACCAGCTTGAATATCTTTAGTTTCTCATTTATTTTTAACTCTCGCCAAGGAGTAACACTTATCTCCAGTAGAGTGCTGGTCGTTTCCCGACCGCAGCCACTCTCTGGTCCAAGTATCACCCTTGGTCATTTCGTCCACAATATATAAGTCTTACATTGATTTTGTCCTTCAAAATTTTCTCACTTCTAATTAACTAGATTGACCAACCTTCTGTTTTTAAGGTTCTTGCCCTTGGAGAGTGAATCTTGGCTAAGATGGTTCATCTTGGAACTTCCCCGTTCTCAAGCACGATACCCTATCTCACCTCAAATCCCACTTAGATCAGCACACCTTAAGGTTTCTTAGTCATCTTAGTCTTTTTGAAGTAATATCGGCTTGATCATAACTTCTTTGAGCATTGTCCTTAATAGGATCAAGCATACTCTGATACCAACTTGAAGGGCCCCAACCCGGATGCCTAAGCCGCGGTCGATGTCCTTCGTCGTTCTGGCCACGTCTTGGCTGAACCTCTCATTTTTTGCACTTATATATAATTTCGCCTAAAGGCGAGGGATATCTTAGACCTTAGCTAACGACCAAATTAGTCATTTCCTAGCTTAGATAATTTCCAACAATACGCAGCGGAATATTCTCAATTAAACATTGATTTATAACCCATCTGGAACTTGGCCGACCCAATTTTCTATGCCTTGGTTAGTTATATTACCACCATTCAGATTATAGAACAATCCTTGGAACGGTTCCAGTCACACTGATCCGAGGTTCCATTCCCCTAAAAACGTCTACCAGCATCCTAGCAAGATACTAATATATATCCAAGTAATTGCTAGGTCATACCTTTGCCACATCCATGGACCTAGATAGCTCATTGGTTCAGCTGATCCAGCTGACTGAGGTAGTACATCCAGCTCATCGAGCTGATACAATTTACCTGAGCTGAGACCGAGCTGATCCCAGCTGATTGAGCTAGTACATCCAGCTCATCGAGCTGGTACATTTAAGCTGAGCTAACACTCAGCTGTTCCCAACTGCCATCTACTCTTTCCATCTCTTATAATTTTCGACCAGCTGCCTTGAACTCATTATCACCTTCTTATACATACAGAAACCCTTCTCTTTGGTACTTAGTCATTTAACCAACCATCCCCACAGACTAAGTAACCATTAAGAACTCTTCAGTGGGTAATGGTATGCATCGAGCCTCTTCTTGACTCATGCACTATCCTATCTCCCTTTGTCCTATAGGATATGGTACCAAGTCCATCTTCTGGATTAAAAATTCTTCTCAGATCCTATGTCAATCAACCACCCACATGGCTTGGATCTGATGAGACTTCCCTCTTATTTGACTGGCGATGGAATCAACATTCCCACAAGCCTGATCAACCTTGTCTTCCAAGCTGATGTATCTTTAATCAAGTTAGATCCGACCCTTTGATCCATCATCCATGGATAAGGTCTTCCATACTTAATATGATCAGATAACACACGACATTACTTGAACAAATACGCCTAGAATCAATACTTATGGTCCCCAACACATAGTACTAGCCATACTCTAATTTTGCATTGCTGCAAGTCGCATCCTCTCAAGACATTCATTCCTCTTGGTTGGGACACTCATCATTCCATTCAATCCAAGTTCATACTATGGTTGATAGTGTGAGCCATCATCATCCCTTTTAAGTCATGCGGCCATAACGGCCATCTTGGATCAGTTTCCGTATACTCGGATAACTATCATTGATAACTACCTTGGTGAAAGGTCACGGCTCTTCACCTTTGGACCTTGATCGTGGTCACTCATAGCCATCCATTGATCACACTCTGATGGTCAGGTCGTGATAAACACAACCAAGTTCCCACTCCCCTTATGGTATTGTCGATGCATTGCATCCGTCCAACAAACCGTATGGACGATTATACCAACCATGATCCGGTCCCTTTCACAAACTCTTGGATATTTAGATCAAATCACAATTTTGTCTTCAAGGGTGTATCATGCTTGGACATGATCATTCCTACAAGAAACAGAACTGTAATCCGAGATGTAATCATAAATCGGTTACCTTATACTTCGTCATGTAAGATCTTGTGTCCCTCTTTACCATAAACGACCATACTACTCCAAAACACGCCTTTATCAAGCCTTACATGTTAATATACTTGATAATATCCACCCATGGGTCGCACATCTCTTCCCATGAACACCCATGAAACTGCCTTCCCACACACATCCGCCCTTAAGGCTGCCTTGGCCATAGAGAGTTAATTCCGGCCCTCTCTCTTCTCTCCTGACCATTTTCGTGTGTTTTATGGCTCTGGAGAAGTCCTAGAGTGATGTAATCAATGATCCAAACCCATAATGGTTCATGCTTAACTTTCCCATTTATTACCCACGAAACAGTCTCCTTCTTGCCTTCATGTGTGTCTTGGTTTTGGATTGTTTAATCCGATCAAATCCCATTTTATTTCTGTATTTTTTTTTTTTTCAGGGTGTAGGAGGAATCCCTGGCATGCCTGCAAACCCACGTAATTTCCCTCTATTTATAGGAGAAGGGGGAGTTTCCTTTCTAAGGGTTGCACCCCTTTAGCCTAAATTATGGCCATTGATTTAGTCAATGGTCCAAATCGCACCCCTTGGGCCTGCCAGTTACCAGACCTCCCTGAACCCTCAAAACCACCCACCTAGAGTCTCAGATCACCCATAAAGGTCAGTATCCAACCTATTTGGTCAGCTAAGTTGAGCTGATCGCTAGCTCGGCCAGCTAGCTCAGCTAGTACTTCAGCTAGTGTGAGATGATCAATGTGTATTCAGCTACTGTATGCGGGAACCAATATTCGCGCTGTCGATTTCCGTTGAATTAGGAATACATTGTAAAACTTAGTTACCCAGAGGTCCCGAATATCTGCTAAACCACGCTAATCAATCAGAATACGGAGTAAATAAGAGAAACAAAGTAAGATTCAAAAATAGAGCAGATAGATGTCTTATTCTGAATTTGCATATGAGCTTTTGCAACAGGATAGGAGGCTCGGCTACGAGAGCTGTCGGCGAGATACCTAGTTCAAATAACCTAAAACTGCAAAACCCTAGTTGAGTTGCAGCTCGAATAACAAAAACCGAAAGTTGCCTAAATGCTCTAAGTGCTAAGCTATGTCTGCTCTAAGTAGAGATTTTCGTGTGTCTTCTGCATCATCACCCATAAGGTCCTTAAATACTCCTCTAGAGGCGGTTTGCTCTTTCCCCTTCTGCCCTTGGTTAAATTTCTCGCTTCGCGGAGATATTCCTTTTTTTCCTTGATCTTCATGATTATCTTCGGAAACTTAACATTTATCCTTCGATCTTGACATTTACCCCTTCAAACTTAACATTTATCATTTCCTGCAAAATAAAATAATAACCTTCACAAATTTTAGGCTTGATTTCGGATAAAATTGCGAGTGGGACTGTAGCCGAGCTTTAGAACTCGTCGGGCCGTTTTCTGACTTAGGCGTTTCTACGTTTATCGAAATAACATTGCTAAGACAACTTCGTCCGAGAGTTAGGATATTTCGTATGGGACGTGTGAATCTAGGCGTTTAGTTAACCATTATCGTCTCATACGATCGACCCAATCCTTTCTCGAGAAAACGAGTTATTTCGGTGAAGTTCCAATGTCAATCCCGATCAAGACGGAACAAAGATAAGTTCGATCAAGTATAAAAAAGGAGTTTAATGAGGACGAGGTGAAACTAGATTGATTTGATCTGACTGGCCGAACGATCGAGTCGTATTGCTTGTGCTATCTAACTCGCCCGTTCGGCGAGGATGCCTTGTCCAACTTAATATACGGGTGAGTTGGTTCTGTCGTGCCTATCAACTCGCCCGTACAGCGAGTTGGACGATCCGTGCTGACCAACTCGCCCGTATGGCGAGTTGGCCTTGTCCAACTCGCGATACGGGAGAGTTGGTTGATCCGTGCCGTCACACTCGCCCGTATGGCGAGTTTGACAATCTAACTCGCCATATGTGCGAGTTGGTCGGTCCGTGGCATCCAAATCGCGCGTATGGCGAGTTGGACAGTCCAACTCGCCATACGGTCGAGTTGGATGATCTGTTCTCCTTTCTTTCGAGTTTTGGCCCATAAACTTTCGTTAAGTCGATTTCGAGACTGCATTCGTATAGAAACACAATTTTTAGATGCTCATTTCGAGAATACCATTTTTTGACCCCAACAAACGCATTCTACCGGCATGTTCCGGACATTTATTATCTCGTAAATGATTTTGACCCCAACAATTATCCCCCCAGCTTGTTAGAATTGCAAGGTTCTAGCGAGCGGTTTTGGCAGGTTTGGTAAGTTAGGCGGAATCAATGTTTGAAAAGGTCCGTTGAAAGTGGTCTACTTATTCATCTAAGAGCGGAAAGCAGTAGGATTGGGGCTGCACCTGGTGAAGGCTGCCTACGTACCCTCTTAGAGGGATCAAGCCTTTCGTAGTTCATTCTTTAGTTTAAGATTCGTACGACCTGTTTTCCAGTGAGACCTTTATAGTCTATTTATGGGTAGAGATTATCGAGCATGTTGATGTCAATGTCATTTTGTATCAGCCCTGAGACTAGCCTCGTAGGCTGTTTGCTTTGGCCAAGTGTGGCCGTTATATTTTTTGACTGACCTTGTGTAGCTTCGAGTCCCTGCCGGTTTGCGACTGCTTTTTAAATTATGTTTCGAGTTTTAAGAGAATGTTTGTATTCATATGAATGTAGAGGGAATATGAGTTGTCATCTCATTGTCTAACTGTGGGTGAACTGCTATTCTCGTGGTCTGTTTCGAGAGTTTTCCGCAGCACGTAAACTTGCAGGTTTTCTAAAGTTGTTTGAATATTAGCCAAGAGACAAGTTTTGGGATCTCGTATCAGGGTGTTTGATACTGTGCCTAGAGATGTTAAAGACCAGTGTGCTGGGTTTAGGGTAAGACCTAGGTCTAATAACAGTATTAGAGGGTGCGATGACTACTTCGGCTTACGTTTCCCGTATTGCTTTCGACCTGATTCCATCCCACTTTAAAGTCCGCGATATGTTCTCGGCTTATACGACTTGTATGGTAGGAATCGAGCATCTCTTTGAGGACAATTTTTAGGACTCCCAAAAGTGCTGACCAAAATTTCAGATTTCTTTTATAGAGTTATTACCCTTGTATTGGGTGTTCGAGAGCTATATCTATGAGATGGCTTAGTCTGTTTATGACGTTAAGAGTTTTTTGTGATATAATTGTTTTTGAACCTTCGCGAAGGATATGCGTTTAAGAAGGTGTGTATGTTTTATAGTCGCCGACGGACTGCTTTTAAGGTTAGCATTCCGTTTTGGAAAGTTTTGACGAAAAATAGTTCTCCGAGTGTAAGCGACGTCTCGCTGTGTCGAAGGTTGAGTTTTTCTTTCGTATGCAACATTTTCTGCTTGAAATGTTTGCAGGCTTGAAGATGTGTGGTATCGCAAGGTTTTTGTTTTAATCTTACAAAAGAGAAACATTTTTTTTTCGAGGAATTAGGACCAGTGGGTCACGTAAAATTTTCCATAAGAATATGCGACTTCCCTTCACTATTCTTCGCGTAAAATTAGGACCGGTTACAACTAAGTTTTGATATTAAGAATTTGTCGTATGATTTCTGATTCAGGATTATACGATAGTTATTTGCACTTGGCGTTTTTAATCTAATTGTGGATTTTCGTTTTGCCGCTAAATGATTCGGTGGAGCAGTGGTTTCTCAAAAATTTTGGCTTGGTCTGAAGGATGTGTTTAGCCGAAGAGCCGAGGACGTTTCTTGTCATGGATAGACTATGGTACGTTCAGGTAAACATTAAGGTCATGTTATTTTAGAACTTTCCTAAAGAGGATACCGAATTCCAGTTCGGATTTTTATCGAAAGGAGTAATTGCTTGAGGGCCAAAAAGCGTTTGTCGAGATCGACGGGCCAAGTCGGAGTTTTCGGTGCTATATTCGTACGAAAAATTTCTTGTTTTTGTATGATGAAGACAAAACCTAAAAGTCCCGAAAAAGAACCTGTACGAGATGGTTGCCTGCTTGAAATCAACCAAGGGAGATGGGAGGCAGAATCCAGCGAGCCACATGGCTAAGGAGTGAGATATGTAAGATCGTAGTACGAAAAGATAAAATTTAGTTTTTTCGTTGAGAGACGAGTCATGTGACTTTGTTTTTAGCTATACGCAAATTGTCCAAAACACTTATCCGTAAAACTTGCTACGTTCGTTTCCGAAAGTTTCTTCGCATAACTTGGTGTGGCTATATGAAGGATGTTTCGCGTGAGTTTTACGAGAAGTGAATGGCATAGAAGTAAGTTGAGAATGTCTCTCGCAGATTACTCGTGATATTTGCGAACGAGGAATGTGTTTTCCTCATTTTCTTTTCCCCATTGCAAAGTCGCTTTTTCATGACAACGATCTTGTTTTCTCGTAGGTTCTTTCTGTATAAAATATCATAGTTAAATGAAAGTAATGGATGATTGGTTTTATGAGGCATTGCATGGCCTAAATTATTTTCTGTCTACTACTGCAAGAGTTTGCTTTGTCGAAAGCGTTTTCTTGATGTCGAGATATTTTTTTTTTGAAGTATGGGAGTATACGAGTATAGTATACGTACCTACTTCTTTCTTTTTTTACGATAGAAAACAGCTGAACCGATATTTCGAAGGGTTGTGTACGTTTTTTCTTTCGAAGATTTAGATGATCGACAATCAAGGTCGGTTTAAAGACGACGCTAGGATTGTGACTTTGGGACTTTCAGGTTGACGACTAGGAATACGCCGGTTTTAAGATAATTTCTAGGAACGAGACAGTTTTAAGACGACGTTCGCGTTTCTAGTTCCTTCTTTCCTTAGGAAGCGAGCTAAGTGTGTGTAGTGATCGTTTCTCGATTTTCCGAGAGTTTAGATCGGTTTGTAAAATTTGCGTAAGCAGTCGCAGAACAATAGATCGAGACAGGAAAATCCTAAGATTTAGATCCCTAGACTATTCTCCTAGATCCTAAGTTATCTAAAGTTTTATGGCGATCTCCGAAGCATTTATATCTTAGTACCTTCCTACGAAAATTCCAAGTCTGATTTCAAAAAGTTCCAAGCCGGCCATACCTTAGTTTTCTCGAAGGTTTGGGTTCACCTCTTCTCCGTTTTTCTTGCTCATCTCCCCCTCCTCTTCTCGTGTCTGTACGCCCCTTAAGAATGGTAACAATATTAGTTCTTCCGGGCCATCTTTAGGCTTGAACCTGTCTTGCGGTTTTTAATCGTAAAGTTCCCACAGTAACTCCAATCGAGACGAAACAAGAGATGTTTCAATCAGGGTTCAAAGGAGAAGGCTAAGATGGAGGTAAGGGCGAGTAGGATGCCCAATAGGGCGAGGAGGATGCCCAAGAGGGCGAGTAGGACGCCCAAGAGGTTGAGTAGGAGCAAGCCAAGGAGTTTAGGAGAGTCTCACTTGTTTTTGTCTTAAAATCTCAATGGAAACTCCGATTGAGATGAAACTAAAAGTGTTTCGATCAAGACTATAAATAGAACACAAAGGAGAAGCTAATCAGAGCTTGCAAACCTCACCATGAGGCGAGTTGGAGGGATTAAATCAAACTCGCCATTGGGGTGAGTTGGACAGTGTGCGTCCAACTTGTTTTGATCGGTTTGATCGGGACTCAAAGGAGAACGTAAAGGTGAGCCAAAAGAGTGCTCATCCAGTCCAACTCGCATGTTTGGCGAGTTGGACTGGTCCAACTCACCCAATGGGTGAGTTAGATGGCTCGTTTTATCGAACTCGCCCGTTCGGCGAGTTAAACGGCTCGTTTCGTCCAACTCGCCCATTCGGCGAGTTGGACTGGTCAAACTCGCCGAAAGTTCCAACTCGCCGAAAGGGTGACTTAAACGGCTCATTTCGTACAACTCCCCCATTCGGCGAGGTGGACTGGTCTGACTTGTGCATCTAACTTGTTTTGATCCTAAAATCTCAACGGAAACTCCGATTGAGACGAAACAAAAAGCGTTTCGATCGGGATTCAAAGAAGAACACAAAGTAGAGCCAAAGTAATTCTTATTTTTTATTACTCGAGCAATGGGTGAGTTGGACTGGTCAAACTCGCCCAATGGGCGAGTAGCACGGCTTGCACTGTCCAACCTGCCCGTTGGACATGTTGGACTTGTCAAACTCGCCGAATGGGCGAGTTTCATGGCTTGTACTGTCCAACTTGCCCATTCGGAGAGTTGGACTACTCGTGTTTGGATGGTATGCTGGCGCGGTCGTTTCGTAAACATCTTCAGTTTTTTTTCTACGAAAGTTGTATCATAAAATGCTACCTAGTTTCACTTTCCGAACGATGTTCCATAAAACATTGTCGAGTTTGATTTTACGAAATCTGTTTCGGAAAATGTTTTTGAGCTTTAATTTTACGAAATGTATTCTGCGATATGTCATGATTTTTTGTTTACGAAAGATGTTTTTTTTAAAAAATGTTGTTGAGTTTAATTTTACGAAAGTCGTTATGTAAGCGGGTTTTCATGTTTGGCTGTACGAGAGTCGTTTTCTGGAAAACTTATGTTTTACCCTCTGTATCTTTGGTTGTGATGAGCTTAATTATCGGGAGTTGATTTGATTGGAAATTTTCTCGTTTCCGCAGGATTGATACGACAGGATTTCAAGTAGTTTTTCTGAAGTAAGTTTAAGTGACACTCATCGAGAATTAACTGAATATGCGTACAATCGAATCTTGACTCTTTATGAAATCTTAGGTTTCAGAAAACTTTTTAGCAGTGAGGAATACAATCTCTCGTTTTGCTTAATTTAGTTTTCGTCAGCCGTTTTAGGTTTCAAGTGATTCAATAGAGATAAACTTTGTTTCTTTGAAAAAATTTCAGAAGAAGTACAGCAGAGGGGTTGTGTGCCCAATTTGCTGTGCTACTATCTCTGTTAGATATCTAGGGTTTCTCCTCAATTTTTGGGAGAGCAAGTTTTATTTTTCCGAAAGGTTTTCAAAAAAGTTCTTTTGGTTAAACCCTTATTCGTTGAGATCTTCCCAACTCGGTAATGAGATAAACTTTATGGGGTTTAATAGATTATTTCGTTATCCTTTCTGTTTAGTGAGAGAAATCGCAAGCTTATCATGTTTGGCCGACTTATTCTCAAAAGTCGAGAACATCTTCTTCACCTCCTCTGACGTTTCGGTATGCGTCGGCGTTGACCGCAGTGAAGTTCATCACTGGAGTGTTTTCAACGTTCTCGTCGACAACGTTATCGTCAAGAGGCTGTTGGTTGTTGAGATCTGATATGTTTCGATTGCACGTTGATGGCTGAGAGTTAAACTGATCCGTAACTCCCCCCTTCCTTCTAGCGCCAAACTGTGGGAACTGAAATTCACACTGTCGATTTCGGTTGAATTAGGAAGGAAGGGTAAACCCTAGTTTCCCAGAGGTCCCATATATCTGCTAAACCGCACGCCAATCAATCATAATACGAAGTAAATAAGAGAAACAAAGTAAGATTCAAAAAGAGAGCAGATAGATGTCTTATTCCGAATTTGCGTATGAGCATTTACAACAGGATAGGAGTGTAACGACCCGCTCCCAGAGTATTTTTAAATTCAAAGGAAATAAATCGCGAGATGTTTAGTTGTACAAGGAGCATATTTTTCTAAGTGTGGAAACACTTGTATTCATGAGGGTTGGAAGGATGTTCGGTAAACACATAGAGCGATCAAAGTCTAAGCAAGGGAATTACAGACTGCCATTTTAACTATGGAAAGTTTGGCTGTCAGAGAATGCGGGTTCCAAGTAAGGCAAGTTTGATCAGGTGAAACACACGAAATTATACAAAAATATGGTCGGGTCTACGAGCGTCATATAAGGCAATAAGCGTAGATATTTTTGGAGCCATTGATGATAAATTTGACCAAACTAAATAAGGAAACAACACTTAATGGCTGGCTTGGTGAGGAAGTCCTGAAATAAGTATAAAAGGAGACGTCAAGCCTTCATTTCTCACGAAACTCATAAACAAGAATTAGAGAGAAGCCAGAGCATTAACGAATTTCTAGAGAGAAGATTTCAAGAAGAAGGATTCAACAAGGAGGATCCGAGGAGTTCTTCGCCAGGAAACACATGAAGGTTGATAGTCTTCGATCTTTTAAGATCAACCGAGGTGAGGGCGTGATTCGTGGCAACTTAATATTTAGTATTTTTATCATAGTTGGATTGTTAAGATGAAGATTATACGTTAGAGGAATTGTTTATGAAAAGTTTGTTCTTCGTTCTTCGAGATAGTTCATACATGCATAGGATATTTGCATGATAGATTCCGTGAAATGATGTTATGTTTAATTGAGATGTTTACGTGAAATACTTAGATTTGATCTGACAAGAATTGGAATGTTAGTTTGAAAATGTTATAGAAACGGATTGAGAATTGAAATAATTAAGGAAAGTACGAGATTAGAAGAACATGATTAAGATAAGGAAGAAAAATATGTTTTGGCTTCGTGCCGTACAGATCTTATGATCATGTTTTGGGCCGTGTATGTTGGCTTCGGCCGTTATGGAACTTCATGTCGCAGGTTGGCTTTGGCCGTATTGGACCTTCGGGTCGCATGTTGGCTTCGGCCGCAGGTTGGCTACGGACATAATTGACCAACGGGTCGCAGGTTTGGCTTCAGATGCAGGTAAGGTTGATTGTGTGGACCGGATCGCGGGACGATGAAGACCATCGGGGAAGTGTATTTTGAACATGGGTAATGTTTGGGAAGTTTATAAATATCTTTACTTAGAATTCGTGTTTTCAAAGATTTCCGGGTTGGGGTACTTAAATTTGGTATCGGAGTGGGGAGGCCAGTCAGTTCTCTCCTGGTTGGCCACTTTTCGAGAATTGGATTTGTGTGTAAGGATGGAAAGAAACCGATGGTCTTTGTCTCGCGCGGAGGATATGTGGTATGATGTTTCTAGGGTATATCTTAGTATGTGTTTATGATTGGATTGCTTAGTAAATGACTTAGCAAAATTGTGTTCGATAGTTGCAAGGAAGTTAGTGCAAACTAACTTAGTTCTTGTAAAAGATGAAAAAGTGTCGTCTATCAGGTTTTTCATAAATTAGGCAATTTGGGTATCGGGTTTGTTCTGTCAGCAGGAGTAATTTTTCTTAAAGTCGTGTTCGATGAATCAAGATATGTCAGCTTTAGGGAATGAGTGGATACGATGGTAGGAAGTATGAAGCAATAGGCGATATGGATTTTTGGTTGAGTAACTGGAAAGCTAGGATTGTGAGAGTTGCTAAGTTAATTCCTGGAAATGAAGGAAGTTAATGTCTCATGGAATTATGAAGTGTTGGATGTTCGTGGGTGGTGTAGCACACTTTCTGGAAGCTTAATGTGTCGATGAAAGTGAAACAAGAACGCGTGTGTTGTTAGTAAAACGTGTTACTAGGGCTTCACAAGGTGAACGTAAGGATGGAGTTAATCCGCTCGTTAGTGGTGTGGTGGCAAGATGCATCGCGGCGTGTGTCATCAGGGTACTAGTGGATGCTTCAAGTATGGAAGTATCGAGCATCAAATCTGGGACTGTCCTAATGGAGGCGCAGGGAATTGTTACCATTGTGGTGTTGCTGGACATCTGGCTCGGGACTGCAGGGCACCAGCGAATACGCAACAAGCTCGTACGCGTGGTGAACGTCCGGAAGGGGATCAGCAACCACCAGCTAAGAGACAGAATGTAGCACCAAGGGTGCATATGCTGGGTGTGGAGAATGAGGCAAAACCGATTAATTGAATTGTTAGTGTTGGGAGAACTGAAACCCACACTCTATTTGACTCCAGGGCAGGATATTCATTTGTGAGTCCTGAAATGATTGCATGTTGGGCGTCTAAGAACGGTCTCGAAGAAAGCATCTGGATGGTTCATGCGGCGGGTGGTGCGATACTGAAGTTGCATGATATTTATCGAGATGTGTCAATTGTAGTAGGGGATGTGGACATGCCTGGCGATCTGATTGTGCTACCAATCAAGGGGTATGAAGCAATTCTTGGGATGAACTGGCTAGCATACTATCGAGCTAAATTGAACTATGAGAAATGTCGAGTGACCTTTACTCGGAAATAAGGGAAGTTGGTGTTTCAAGGGAAGAAGAAGGAGACTGGAATTCCGGTAATATCGACATTAAGAGCAGAATGGATGGTCGAGGAAGGATGTGAGTCGTTCATAGAAAATATCTCCGTTGCTGGTGCGGATTGGGAAGTGTTGCTGGACGAAATTCAGGTGGTACAAGAATTTGAAGATGTGTTCCAAAAGCTCATCGGATTACCGCCAATGCAGGGCGAACCGTTTACGATGGAGTTGGAGCCTGCAACTGTTCCTATTTCCAAAGCCCATTACAGTATGGCTCCAACGGAAATGACAGAGTTGAAAAAAACAACTGGTGGAATTGATCGAGAAGGGATTGATTAGGCCAAGCAGCTCATCGTTGGGTGCACCGGTATTGTTCGTCAAAAAGAAGGATCATAGTTTCCAATTGTGCATTGATTATCGAGGGATGAACCAAGTGACAATAAGAATAAGTACCCCTTACCTCGAATCGATGAGTTATTGGATCAGCTCAAGGGGCATTTTGGTTCTCGAAGATTGACTTGGCATCGGGTTATCATCAAATCCCTATTGCAGAAGAAGACATTAGAAAGACTGCATTCAGGACAAGGTATGGCCACTTCGAATTCGTGGTATGCCATTTGGGTTAACAAAATGCTCCAGCGGCGTTTATGAAGCAGAAGAACGGAGTGGTCCATAAGTTCTTGGATGAGTTTGTAATCATCGTTATTGACGACATTTGGGTGTTCTCGAAAATTCCAGAGGAACATGAGGAACATCTTAGGGTGGTGATGGAGAAACTATGGGAGAAGAAGCTGTTTGCTAAGCTAAGCAAGTGCAGTTTTAGAACATGAGCATTGGGTTCTTTGGATACTTGGCGCCCAAAGGAAGAGTGGTTCGAATCAAAGAAAGGTCACGACCGCTGCAATTGTTTGTGGCAAAGGATCCAATAAAGATCAGAAACTCCGTTCGTATTAGTGGGTAGGAATTGACAACTTTTAAAAGGTGTTTCAAGTGGTTGGTTTATTGAATGGGTTGACGGAAAAAGATGGTGAGTAAGACAATGCAAGGGAAGTTATGTGGTTCCAAAGGTGCGGCGGATGGGTATGGAAGTGATAGTACCATCCATGTGAGAATGCTTATGCATTGACTCATCAAAGATCTGACTTTGGTGTTTTAAGTTTTAAAAGAATTTGATAGAACCTATCTGTTTTGACGGTTGAGGATGCAAAAGGGTTGAATGAGCTGTTGAGAATGTTGCGAGTAAATGTCGTGACATATGAGATGAGTGCATGGAGTGGAGAAACATTTATCAAGTTCACTTACGGGCTCTGATCAGAGTAGCGCATGGAAGCGTGGTGAAGTATAAGAAGTCAAGGATAAGACCGCAATGTAAGCCGGAGATAAACCAAGACAAAAAACATGAATGGAGATAGTCATGGACTATGATTTGGAGATCGCCACCACTCGAAGAAGGTTAATCTAGTGGCAGATGCGATTAGTCAAATGAAGGCAAGTGTTTTGGTAGAGAAAGAAGTGGAACAACTGATTATAATGGTTGAAATGCTCGGAGTAAAGCAATATTATTTGAAGCAGTTTCTATGGGTGGATGGATGTCTGATATAACAACTGATGAAACCAGATCATTAGACAACAAATGGGTTGCTCCAAGTTACCAATGTCCGAGTGGAAGGGGACTTTAATCACAATGGATTTTTGTGAACGGACTATCCATGAGTAATAAATCTTTAATGATCACTATGGATTATAGTGGTCTACTTAAGCAAATATGCACATTTCAGTTCAAGAGAGGATATGGTGGATAAGTGTGATTAGTTGGGAAAGAACAAGATGGTGAGACTTCATTAAGTTTTGTTAGCACCATGTCAGACTGGATAAACTTTATGTTCAGATTTTGGATGGCATTTACGAAAAGCATTGAGCATAGAGTGCACTTGTCATAAACTGGAGAATACATGGCATCATTTTTATTTGTAACATTCTTAAAATTCAAGCTGGAAGAGAATTTGTTTTTGGAATCCGCAACATGTGGAATCAAAGTGGGGAAAAAAATCTACTACTAAAAGTGAGGAAGGAAATGTGGGATGGTGGAAACCCAAGATCAGTCTCAGAAAATGGTAAGTTACTTGCAAGAAAGGTATGAGCCCTGCTCCAGAGTCGCTAGATGTTCATCAGTTGGTTGAGGCTAAATTCAAGGTCGAATTTCGTTTAAGTGGGGGAGAGTTGTAACGACCCGCACTCGGAGTATTTTTAAATTCAAAGGAAATAAATCGCAAGAGGTTTAGTTGTACAAGGAGCATATTTTTCTAAGTGTGGAAACACTTGTATTCATGAGGGTTGGAAGAATGAGCCACATTTTTGACTAAGTGTCGGATGTTCGATAAACACATCGAGCGATCAAAGTCTAAGCAAGGGAATTACAGACTGCCATTTTAACTATGGAAAGTTTGGCTGTTGGAGAATGCGGGTTCGAAGTTAGGCAAGTTTGATCAGGTGCAACACACGAGATTATACAAAAATAAGGTCGGGTCTACGGGATTCATATAAGGAAACAAGCGAGATATTCTTGGAGCCATTGATGATAAGTTGGACCAAGCTAAATAAGGAAACAACACTTAATGGCCGGCTTGGTGAGCAAGTCCTGAAATAAGTATAAATGGAGACCTCAAGCCTTCATTTCTCACTGAACTCATAAACAAGAATTAGAGAGAAGCCAGAGCATGAACGAAGTTCTAGAGAGAAGATTTTGAGAAGAAGGATTGAACAAGGAGGCCCCGAGGAGTTCTTCGCCAGGAAACGCATGAAGGTTCAGAGTCTTCGATCTCTTAAGATCAACAGAGGTGAGGGCGTGATTCATGGCAACTTAATATTCAGTATTTTTTTTTATCATAGTTGGATTGTTAAGATGAAGATTATACGTTAGGGGAATTGTTTATGGAAAGTTTGTTCTTCGTTCTTCGAGATAGTTCATACATTTATAGGATAATCATAGATTGCATGAAATGATGTTATGTTTAATTTAGATGTTTACGTGAAATACTTAGATTTGATCGGACAAGAATTGGAATGTTAGGTTGAAAATCTTATAGAAACGGATTGAGAATTGAAGTAATTAAGGGAAGTACGAGATTAAAAGAACGTGATTAAGCTAAGGAAGAAAAAATTGTTTTTTGCTTCGGGCCGTAAAGATGTTATGATCATGTTTTGGCTTCGGGCCGTGTATGTTGGCTTCGGCCGTTATGGATCTACGGGTCGCAGGTTGGCTTCTGCCGTAATGTACCTTCGGGTCGTTGGTTGGCTTCGGGCCGAAGGTTGGCTACGGCTGTAATGGACCGACGGGTCGCAGGTTTGGCTTCCGCCTCAAGTTTGGCTACGGCTGCAGGTTTGGCTTTGGCCGCAGGTTTGGCTTCGGCCGCAGGTTTGGCTTCGGCCGCAGGTTTGGCTACGGCCGCAGGTTCGGCTATGGCCGCAGGTCGATGGACCTTCGGGTCAGAAAATTAGGAAATGCCAAAGTAAAGGAATGATATAACCGGATGTTAGGTTGTTAGTTTTTGAATGCATGAAAACGAATAAGTAATAGGAAAGAAAATTGGCTAAGTAAAAAATTGATAGAAACAAATTGCTAGGTTGATAGATTAGAAATTGCTAGGTTGTTAGAATGGAATATGGGATTTGATTGCTTGATTATTGAGTTGCATGTGGGCGGTTTTGAGCGTCCTCACTGAGTAATTTTGTATAGTCATGCCTCCTTTTGCGGATGCAGGTAAGGTTGATTGTGTGGACCGGAGCGCGGGACGATGAAGACCATCGGGGCAGGGTATTTAGAACATGGGTAATGTTTGGGAAGCTTTATAAAGATCTTTACTTAGAATTTTCAACGTGTTTTTCTAAGATTTCCGGGTTGCGGTGTTTCAAGGAGCCTCGACTACGAGAGCTGTCGGCGAGATCCCTAATTCTAATAACCTAACACTGCAAAACCCTAGTTGAGTCGCAGCTCGAATAACAAAAACAAAAAATTGCCTAAATGCTCTAAGTGCTAAACTATGTTTGCTCTGAGTAGAGATTTTCGTGTGTCTTCTGAATCATCACCCTTGAAGTCCTTTAATACTCCTCTAGAGGCGGTTTGCTCTTTCCCCACCTGCCTTGGTCAAATTTATCGCTTCTTCGATCTTGACATTTATCCCTTCAGATTTAACATTTATCATTTCATGCAAAATAAAAGAATAATCGTCACAAAGTTTTTGCTTTATTTCAGATAAACTCTCGAGTTGTCCTTTAGCCGAGCTTTAGACCTCGTCGGGCCATTTTTTGACTTAGGCGTTTCTATGATTTTATCGAAATAACATTGCTAAGACGACGACTTCGTCCAAGAGTTAGGATATTTCGTTTCGGACGTGTGACTCTAGGTGTTTAGCTAATTGTTATCGTCTCATTCGATCGAATCAATCCTTTCTCGAGAAAACGAGTTATTTTGGTGAAGTTCTAATGTCAATCCCGATTGAGACGGAACAAAGATAAGTTCGATCAAATATCGAAAGAGGGAATTTAATGAGGACGAAGTCAAACTGGATTTATTTGACCCGACTGGCCAAACGAGCGAGTCGGGTTGCTCGTGCCATCTAACTCACCCATTGGGCGAGTTGGCCTTGTCCAACTCGCCGTACGGGTGCGTTAGTACTGTCATGCCATCCAACTCGCCCGTATGGCAAGTTGGATAGTCGAACTTGCCGTACGGGCGAGTTAGATTGTCAAACACGCCATCCGGGCGAGTTGGTTGGTCCGTTCTTTCCAACTCGCTCGTATGGCGAGTTAGTCAGCACGGATCGACCAACTCGCCCGTATGGCGAGTTGCCTTGTCCAACTCGCCATACGGACAAGGTTGTCGATCCGTACTGACCAACTCACCCGTATTGAGAGTTGGCCTTGTCTAACTCTCCATACGGGTGATTTGGTGGATCCGTGCTGACCAACTTGCCCGTATGGCGATTTGGCCTTGTCCACCTTGCCATACGAGAAAGTTGGTCGATCCGTGCTAACCAACTCGCCCGTATAGCGAATTGGTCGGTCCGTGCCATCCAACTCGCCCGTATGGCGAGTTGGTCGATCCGTTTTCCTTTCTTTTGAGTTTGGCCCAGAGACTTTTGTTAAGTCGATTTCGAGATTGCATTCGCATAGAAACACAATTTTGGATGCTGATTTCTAGAATACCGTTTTTGACCCCAACAAATGCATTCTCCCGGTAGGTTTCCAAAGTTGATTCCGTCGTAACAGATTTTGACACCAACACTGTACAGCTACTGTGACCTTAAGCCTATCGACCAGCTTGCTTGTTCACTTCTCCTAGGTCCATCCCTCCGGTCCTTTCCAGGATTGGGGATGCTACAATCACATTGGTCTATATAACCCTTGTGTGGAAGCTTAAGCATATTAGGTTCACAGTCACTTTGGTTCACTGTAGATGACCATTCCCAAGCTTTCTTCTCGATGAAAATCACATATCTCTACTAACCACCAACTTTCCTACAGATGGATCATAAAGTTCTCAAGCTTATAAATTGGTTTAGTTCCAAGATTAATCACACTGATAGATTTTTCATCCAACTTCTTAAGGTGAGGTCCAACGATTTTCACACCTACAACACAAATACTTAGATGCTTGACCTTTGGTTTCTTGAACGTGGGACACTTTTATGGAGTTTGATCCTCTAAGCCTTTCATAGGAACTCTATGGATGATATAAGTTGAATCTCAAAAAGCTTCTCCCAATAAATAGTTTGTCGTCTTCATTGCTTTAAGCATAATTCTTGTCATTCCCATTAAAGTTTGGTTTCTTCTTTTGACAACACCATTTTTCTGAGGTGTATAAGGCGAGGTTAGATGCCTAGTTACTCATTTTTCTTCAAAAAATAGATTGAACTCAGTTGAGGTAAACTCACCTTCTCTATCAGCGTAAAAAGTTTTTAATGGTTGCACCGTTTTGCTTCTCAATTCCTTCTTTGAATCCTTTGAACCGATCAAATTTCTCACTCTTCTTCTTCAATAGTATAGTACACATGTACCTGGAGAACTCATCAATCAGGACAAAATCATATCGATTATTTGCTGAAGTTGTTGGCAATATTTGTCCACACAAGTCTCCATGGATCAACTCCAATGGCTTTGTCGCACAAAACGTGGTTCATGAATGAGAGTCTAATTTTTTTTCCATCTAGACATGTGTAACACACACACTCATCATGTGTTACACTCTGCATTCCTATGACCATCTCATTCTTTACCATACAGGCGAGGTTGTCGATCCGTTCTGACCAACTCGCCCGTATGGTGAGTTGGCCTTGTCCACCTCGCAATACGAGCAAGTTGGTTGATCCGTGCTGACCAACTCGCTTGTATGGCGAGTTAGCCTTCTCCAACTCGCCATACGGGCAAGTTTATCGGTCCGTGCCATCCAACTCGCCTGTATGGTGAGTTGATCGATCCGTGTTCCTTTCTTTCGAGTTTTGGCCCAGAGAATTTCTTTAAGTCGATTTCGAGACTGCATTCATATAAAAACAAGATTCTTAGATGCTGATTTCTAAAGTACCGTTTTTGACCCCAACAAACGCATTCTCCCGGTAGGTTTCCGACGTTCATTCCGCCGTATTTTGACCCCAACATTGTACAACTAAGGTGACCTTAAGCCTATCGACCAGCTTGCTTGTTCACTTGTCCTAGGTCCATCCCTCCGATCCTCTCCAGGATCGGGGATGCTACAATCACCTTCGTCTATATAACCCTCGTGTGGAAGCTTAAGCATATTAGGTTCACAATAACTTTGGTTCATTGTAGATGACCATTCCCAAGCTTTCTTCTTGTCGAAAATCACGTCTCTCTACTAACCACCAACTTTCCTACAGCTGGATCATAAATTTTACAAGCTTATAAATTGGTTCAGTTCCAAGATTAATCACACTGATTGATTTTTCATCCAATTTCTTAAGGTGAGGTCCAACGATTTTCACACCTACAACACAAATACCTAGATGCTTGACCTTTGGTTTCTTGGACGTGTGACACTTGTATGGAGTTTGATCCTCTAAGGCTTTCATAGGAACTTTATTGATGATATTAGTTGAATGTCAAACAGCTTCTCCCCATAAATAGTTTGTCATCTTCATTGCTTTAAGCATAATTCTTGTCATTCCCATTAAAGTTTGGTTTGTTCTTTTGACAACACCATTTTTCTGAGATGTATAAGGCGAGGTTAGATGCCTTGTTACTCCTTTTTCTTCAAAAAATAGATTGAACTCAGCTGAGGTAAACTCACCTTCTCTATCAGCGCAAATGGTTTTTAATGGTTGAACCGTTTGGCTTCTCAATTCCTTCTTTGAATCCTTTGAATCGATCAAATTTCTCACTCAACTTCTTCAATAGAATAATACACATGTACCTAGAGAACTAATGAATTAGGACAAAGTCATATCGATTATTTCCTGAAGTTGTTGGCAATATTGGTCCACACAAGTCTCCATGGATCAACTCCAATGGCTTTGTCAGAAAAAACATGTTTCAGGAATGAGAGTCTAATTTGTTTTCCATCTAGACATGTGTAACACACACTCTCCTCATGTGTTACGCTCTGCATTCCTATGACCATCTCATTCTTTACCATACGGGCGAGGTTATCGATCCGTGCTGACCAACTCGCCCATACAACGAGTTGGCCTTATCTAACTCTCCATACGGGAAATTTGGTCGATCCCTGCTGACCAACTCACCTGTATGGCGAGTTGGCGTTGTCCACCTTGCCATAGGAGCAAGTTGGTCGATCCGTGCTGACAAATTCGCCCGTATGGTGAGTTGGTCGGTCCGTGCCATCCAACTCGCCCGTATGGTGAGTTGGTCGATCAGTGTTCCTTTCTTTCGAGTTTTAGACCATAGACTTTCTTTAAGTCGATTTCTAGACTGCATTCGTATAGAAACAAGATTTTTAGATGTTGATTTCTAGAATACCGTTTTTACCCCAACAAACGCATTCTCTCGGTAGGTTTTCGACGTTGATTCCGTCGTAACGATTTTGACCCCAACATTGTACAGCAACTGTGAGCTTTAACCTATCGACTAGCTTGCTTGTTCACTTGTCCTAGGTCCATCCCTCCGGTCCTTTCCAGGATCGGGGATGCTACAATCACCTTCGTCTATATAACACTTGTGTGTAAGCTTAAGCATATTAGGTTCACAATCACTTTGGTTCATTGTAGATGACCATCCCCAAGCTATCTTCTTTGTCAAAAATCACGTCTCTCTACTAACCACCAACTTTCCTACAGCTGGATCATAAAGTTTACAAGCTTATAAATTGGTTCAGTTCGAAGATTAATCACACTGATTTATTTTTCATCCAACTTCTTAAGGTGAGGACCAACAATTTTCACACCTACAACACAAATACTTAGATGCTTGACCTTTGGTTTCTTGGACGTGGGACACTTGTCTGGAGTATGATCCTATAATGCTTAAATAGGAAATCTATGGATGATATAATTTAAATGTCAAACAGCTTCTCCCCATAAATAGTTTGTCTTCTTCATTGCTTTAAGCATAATTCTTGTCATTCCCATTAAAGTTTGGTTTCTTCTTTTGACAACACCATTTTTCTGAGATGTATAAGGCGAGGTTAGATGCCTTGTTACTCCTTTTTCTTCAAAAAATAGATTGAACTCACCTTCTCTATAAGCGCGAAAGGTTTTTAACGGTTGAACCGTTTTGCTTCTCAATTCCTTCTTTGGATCCTTTGAACCGATCAAATTTCTCACTCTTCTTCTTCAATAGTATAGTAAACATGTGCCTGGAGAACTCATCAATTAGGAAAAAATCATATCGATTATTTGCTGAAGTTGTTCGAGATATTGGTCCACACAAGTCTCCATGGATCAACTCCAATGGCTTTGTCGCACAAAACCTGGTTCACGAATGAGAGGCTAATTTGTTTTCCATCTAGACATGTGTAACACAAACTCTCCTCATGTGTTACACTCTGAATTCCTATGACCATCTCATTCTTTACCATACGGGCGAGGTTTTCGATCCGTGATGACCAACTCGCCCGTATGGCGAGTTGGCCTTGTCTAACTTTCCATACTACGAGGGGGTTGGTCGATCCATGCTGACCAACTCGTCCGTATCGCGAGTTGGCCTTCTCCATCTCGCCATACGGGCGAGTTAGTTGGTACGTGCCATCCAACTCGCCCGTATGGTGAGTTGGTCGATCCGTGTTCCTTTCTTTCGAGTTTTGGCCTAGAGACTTTCTTTAAGTAGATTTCAAGACTGCATTCGTATAGAAACAAGATTTTTAGATGATGATTTCTAGAATACCATTTTTGACCCCAACAAACGCATTCTCCCGGTTGGTTTCCGATGTTGATTCCGTCGTATTTTGACCCCAACACTGTAAAGGTACTGTGACCTTAAGCCTATCGACCAGCTTACTTGTTCACTTGTCCTAGGTTCATCCCTCCGGTCCTTTCCAGGACCGGGGATGCTACAATCACCTTCGTCTATATAACCCTCGTGTGGAAGCTTAAGCATATTAGGTTCACAATCACTTTGGTTCATTGTAGATGACCATTTCCAAGCTTTCTTTTCGTCGAAAATCACGTCTCTCTACTAACCACCAACTTTCCTACAGCTGGATCATAAAGTTTACAAGCTTATAAACTGGTTCAGTTCCAAGATTAATCACACTGATTGATTTTTCATCCAACTTCTTAAGGTGAGGTCCAACGATTTTCACACCTACAACACAAATACTTAGATGCTTGACCTTTGGTTTCTTGGACGTGGGACACTTGTATGGAGTTTGATCCTCTATGGCTTTCATAGGAACTCTATGGATGATATAAGTTGAATGTCAAACAGTTTCTCCCCATAATTAGTTTGTCGTCTTCATTGCTTTAAGCATAATTCTTGTCATTCCCATTAAATTTTGGTTTCTTCTTTTGACAACACCATTTTCTGAGGGTGTATAAGGCGAGGTTAGATGCGTTGTTACTCCTTTTTCTTCAAAAAATAGATTGAACTCAGCTGAGGTAAACTCACCTTCTCTATCAGCGCGAAAGGTTTTTAATGGTTGAACCGTTTTGCTTCTCAATTCCTTCTTTGAACCTTTTGAACCGATCAAATTTCTCACTCTTCTTCTTCAGTAGTATAGTACACATGTACCTGGAGAACTCATCAATTAGGACAAAATCATATCGATTATTTGCTGAAGTTGTTTGCGATATTTGTCCACACAAGTCTCCATGGATCAACTCCAATGGCTTTGTCGCACAAAACATGGTTTAGGAATGAGAGGCTAATTTGTTTTCCATCTAGACATGTGTAACACACACTCTCCTCATGCGTTACACTCTGAATTCCTATGACAATCTCATTCTTTACCATGTTGTTCATTGCACCATAGCTTATATTTCCTAGAAAGGAGTGCCACCTCCATGTAGCATCTTCATCTCAAACATGAAAGAACTATGGATACCTAATTTCCATCTGGGTCTTCTATATATGGTTTTGTTTCTTGTGACTCCTATTAGAAACATTTCACGTGGATCTTTGTGTGTTAAATATGCATCTTTAATGTTAATCTTACATCCGTTTTCTATTACTTGTCCAAGACTCAATATGTTTTTTTTAGGTCGCGTATGTAGTAGATATATTTGAGTGTTTTCTTATGTCCAGTCTTACAAACAAATGTAATTGTACCCTTTCCTACAATATCAACACAAGAACCATCACCGAATTTGACCTTTCCTTTTGTATTTTGATCCAAACTCAAAAAGAAATCATTTTTCCCTGTCATGTGATTACTGGCTCCATTATCCAGATACCAAACACATGCATGGCCTTTGTTGATATCGAGATTCTTTGGAATTACTGCACCTTCATTCAAGAACACCACCTCATGAACACAGAGTGCATCAGCTTCATGTGTCTCGTTCAGGTTTGTTTCTGGATTCCTTATTCATCTCTCGAGAAAAATAAATGTGAAGTGACCGAGCTTGTCACATCTTCACACACAACCTTTGAATGATCTTTCTTCCATGTGTGGTTTTTGTCATCGTTATTTACTACATGGTCTTGGTTATTGTATTTTCCTTGACCTCTGCCTCGTCAATTCCAATGTTTACCTCTGCCTCGAAAACCTCCATAGTTCCTATGACTATTTTGGTAATTAATAGAAAACATGAGTTTTCCTTGGTGTACTTTCTGCATTTCTTCCCCTAATTGTTCCTCATAAGCCTTTAGCCTTTCAACTATGTCCTCCATCCTATAGACTTCAGGTCTAGTACTTTCTCAACAGACGCTACTATTTAAATGTAATTATGTACATGAAGACCGTTCGAAATCTTTTTCACCATATTGGATTCTTCTATGTTTTCTTCCATTGAGCATGATTTAGATCATATACCCGATGTCTTTACCGAAAAGCAATAGACCATTTCATTATCATCAATATTAAGCCTGTCAATCTCCGTCATAAACGTCTCAACTCTCACCTCTTTCACACGATCAGCTCCAAGGTGTCGTCACTTGATGGCCTCCCAAATATCCTTTGATGCGGTTTTTTCTGCTACTTGAAGAATCAATTTTTTAAGAAACTGATGGGAATATATGTGAAGTTGCCACATCATTCTTCTTTTCATCATCCAAACCAAGTTGTATTGTCTCACACACTTCACGGATTCTAATTATAACCTTCATCCTCATTGACCAAATTGTATAGTTTGTCGATGTCAACATCGGACATCAGATGGATGTGTATCCAAGATCCTTTGTTCATCGTGGAGCTCTATTCACATCCGCCATACTTTCTGATATACCTTGTTATTTACGAGTTTTAGACCATAATTTGGACCCTATTTGGAGTCTATTATGTGCGTATGAACTGTATTTAGAGTCTTTACAGGTCCAAGTATGTTTTAGTGCATTATGGCGATCATGGATCTTGGTAGAGCATTCAGAAGAGATATCGAGTAGCTGTTCACATTCTTCTAAGTACAAGTCGAAGTCAAGCATGACCACCGATCGACGTAGCATCCTTGATGTCGATCGACGGCCCACTTGCAGAATATTGGCTGACTTCAACCCCAAGTCAAGACAAATTATGAGAATGCCCCTAGACGACTTTTGACCTAGTTTATATAGGTTCTACCATTGTTTAGGCAGGAAGAAGGAGAGAGACCACATTTTATTTACAGCTTTTAGTTTACTTGCAATAAGAGTTTAAGTAGTTTAGGGGAAAAGATGTGAACTTCTTCAGAGATTTGTATTGGAACCCCATTTACTATTTTCTGCATTAAATTATTCAGCTCATCATGTTTTCTTTGATTATGTCTGAGTAATTCACCTGTTAGATTTAGGGTTTATAATGGTACTGATGAATTAACCACAAAATAGGATTGCTAGGATGAAATAATATAAATCTTTGGAATTGTGTTTAATGCTTGCGTTCTAGAGTAGATAACTAGGAACCTGAACTTAGGACATGGACAGCTACAAGGGTAAGTTCTGTGCCAAAATCAATTCTATTGAGCTAGGTTGTTAGATGCATGCGATAGCTGGTATAATTATCATTGTGGAAGAACTTGCTCTCTGATTAGCGTTGATCTACACTAGGCCTTAGCCATCAATCGACGGTGCACTTCTCTGTCTACATACGAGAGTTGAGGGGGTCGGACTAGTTCACATTTATTATTCTCGCATATTAATAATTTTCCGCATCCTATCCATTATAATCCACTTGCCAAAAATCCTAGATCTACCGCTTATCCATATTTGCATTCACTTTAGTATTTTAGGTAATTTCCTATTCCTGATAGACTTATACCCAAAAACCATTATTTATATGTTTGCCTAGCATAACCATTAGAGTTAAAGAAATTTTTGTGTGCCCTCGCTCTCTGTGGATTTGATCTCTAGTACTGCAATTTGACATCTCTTGGCAGGGCAGCTTGTAGGTTTAATTTGATAGATTGCATTAGTAAAAACATAAACCTTAACCCGCACAATGTCAAATTTGGCACCGTTGCAAGGGAGCAAGGATTGCCAGTAGATTTATATTCTAGGTTTAGTCTACACTTTTTCATTACTCCAATTTACTAATAATTTATTTTTCTCGTCTTTCAAGTGCATGCCCAGCAATACCAGAAGCAACAAGAACCAGGAATTACTCTTCTCAGATCCAGTTGTAATTGAACGCTCGATCCTAAAAAGATACACCAAGCATCAATCGACATCAACATTCAACCGCAGATCGATGATTCTTCACGACCATCAGAACAAACAACGGATCGATCGACAATAGTTCACGAGTTCAGATGGTTTCGACTTCAGTTTTTGTTCGAGTTGAGAGAGGAGACTTGTATGACCTTGAAGGTCATCTGCATAATGCAACAGGTCAGAGAATTGATGATCAGGGGGCTGCAATCCTGAACCAGAAATAGAAGCATACCCTGCAGTAGCTCGACCTGAAGCTAATTCCCAACCTGCTCAACTGACACTAGCATACTATATCGTCCAGACCAGTTCTATGCTAACAGATCACCCATTTGTCCTCCAGCTTTCTGAGGAACGACTTTGACGTCAAACTGTCCTTCTTCGCACTTGCTGCACAGACACCCTACCATGGATCGCGACATGAGCATCTAGTGGATCATCTGGAGCGGTTTGAGGATCTTGTATCTGCTAGTAAAGCCAATGGATTTTCTGAGGATTATTGACATGGTGTATTTATGGTCCAAATCATAGTCCATGACTATCTCCATTCATCTTCTTTGTCTTGGTTTATCTCCGGCTTACATTGCGGTCTTATCCTTGACTCTGATCAGAGCCCGTAAGTGAACTTGATAAATGTTTCTCCACTCCGTGCACTCATCTCATATGTCACGACATTTACTCGCAACATTCTCAACAGCTCATTCAACCCTTTTGCATCCTCAACCGTCAAAACAGATAGGTTCTATCAAATTCTTTTAAAACTTAAAACACCAAAATCAGATCTTTGATGAGTCAATGCATAAGCATTCTCACATGGATGGTACTATCACTTCCATACCCATCCGCCGCACTTTTGGAACCACATAACTTCCCTTGCATTGTCTTACTCACCATCTTTTTCCGTCAACCCATTCAATAAACCAACCACTTGAAACACCTTTTACAAGTTGTCAATTCCTACCCACTAATACGAACGGAGTTTCTGATCTTTATTGGATCCTTTGCCACAGACAATTGCAGCGGTCGTGACCTTTCTTTGATTCGAACCACTCTTCCTTTGGGCGCCAAGTATCCAAAGAACCCAATGCTCATGTTCTAAAACTGCACTTGCTTAGCTTAGCAAACAGCTTCTTCTCCCATAGTTTCTCCATCACCACCCTAAGATGTTCCTCATGTTCCTCTGGAATTTTTGAGAACACCCAAATGTCGTCAATAACGATGATTACAAACTCATCCAAGAACTTATGGACCACTCCGTTCTTCTGCTTCATAAACGCCGCTGGAGCATTTTGTTAACCCGAATGGCATACCACGAATTCGAAGTGGCCATACCTTGTCCTGAATGCAGTCTTTCTAATGTCTTCTTCTGCAATAGGGATTTGATGATAACCCGATGCCAAGTCAATCTTCGAGAACCACAATGCCCCTTGAGCTGATCCAATAACTCATCGATTCGAGGTAAGGGGTACTTATTCTTATTGTCACTTGGTTCATCCCTCGATAATCAATGCACAATTGGAAACTATGATCCTTCTTTTTGACGAACAATACCGGTGCACCCAACGATGAGCTGCTTGGCCTAATGAATCCCTTCTCGATCAATTCCACCAGTTGTTTTTTTCAACTCTGTCATTTCCGTTGGAGCCATACTGTAATGGGCTTTGGAAATAGGAACAGTTGCAGGCTCCAACTCCATCGTAAACGGTTCGCCCTGCATTGGCGGTAATCCGATGAGCTTTTGGAACACATCTTCTAATTCTTGTACCACCTGAATTTCGTCCAGCAACACTTCCCAATCCGCACCAGCAACGGAGATATTTTCTATGAACGACTCACATCCTTCCTCGACCATCCATTCTGCTCTTAATGTCGATATTACCGGAATTCCAGTCTCCTTCTTCTTCCCTTGAAACACCAACTTCCCTTCTTTCCGAGTAAAGGTCACTCGACATTTCTCATAGTTCAATTAAGCTCGATAGTATGCTAGCCAGTTCATCCCAAGAATTGCTTCATACCCCTTGATTGGTAGCACAATCAAATCGCCAGGCATGTCTACATCCCCTACTACAATTGACACATCTCGATAAATATCATGCAACTTCAGTATCGCACCACCCGCCGCATGAACCATCCAGATGCTTTCTTCAAGACCGTTCTTAGACGCCCAACATGCAACCATTTCAGGACTCACAAATGAATATCCTGCCCTGGAGTCAAATATAGTGTGGGTTTCAGTTCTCCCAACACTAACAATTCAATTAATCGGTTTTGCCTCATTCTCCACGCCCAGCATATGCACCCTTGGTGCTACATTCTGTCTCTTAGCTGGTGGTTGCCGATCCCCTTCCGGACGTTCACCACGCGTACGAGCTTGTTGCGTATTTGCTGGTGCCCTGCAGTCCCGAGCCAGATGTCCAGCAACACCACAATGGTAACAATTCCCTGCGCCTCCATTAGGACAGTCCCAGATTTGATGCTCGATACTTCCATACTTGAAGCATCCACTAGTACCCTGATGACACACGCCGCGATGCATCTTGCCACCACACCACTAACGAGCGGATTAACTCCACCCTTACGTTCACCTTGTGAAGCCCTAGTAACACGTTTTACTAACCACACACGCGTTCTTGTTTCACTTTCATCGACACATTAAGCTTCCAGCAAGTGTGCTACACCACCGGGGAAGGTTGATTGTGTGGACCGGAGCGCGGGACGATGAAGACCATCGGGGAAGTGTATTTTGAACATGGGTAATGTTTGGGAAGTTTATAAATATCTTTACTTAGAATTCGTGTTTTCAAAGATTTCCGGGTTGGGGTATTTAAATTTGGTATCGGAGCGGGGAGGCCAGTCAGTTCTCTCCTGGTTGGCCACTTTTCGAGAATTGGATTTGTGTGTAAGGATGAAAAGAAACCGATGGTCTTTGTCTCGCGCGGAGGATATGTGGTATGATGTTTCTAGGGTATATCTTAGTATGTGTTTATGATTGGATTGCTTAGTAAATGACTAAGCAAAATTGTGTTCGATAGTTGCAAGGAAGTTAGTGCAAACTAACTTAGTTCTTGTTAAAGATGAAAATGTGTCGTCTATCGGGTTTTTCATAAATTAGGCAATTTGGGTATCGGGTTTGTTCGATCAGCAGGAGTAATTTTTCTTAAAGTCGTGTTCGATGAATCAAGATATGTCAGCTTTAGGGAATGAGTGGATACGATGGTAGGAAGTATGAAGCAATAGGCGATATGGATTTTTGGTTGAGTAACTGGAAAGCTAGGATTGTGAGAGTTGCTAAGTTAATTCCTGGAAATGAAGGAAGTTAATGTCTCATGGAATTATGAAGTGTTGGATGTTCGTGGGTGGTGTAGCACACTTTCTGGAAGCTTAATGTGTCGATGAAAGTGAAACAAGAACGCGTGTGTTGTTAGTAAAACGTGTTACTAGGGCTTCACAAGGTGAACGTAAGGATGGAGTTAATCCGCTCGTTAGTGGTGTGGTGGCAAGATGCATCGCGGCGTGTGTCATCAGGGTACTAGTGGATGCTTCAAGTATGGAAGTATCGAGCATCAAATCTGGGACTGTCCTAATGGAGGCGCAGGGAATTGTTACCATTGTGGTGTTGCTGGACATCTGGCTCGGGACTGCAGGGCACCAGCGAATACGCAACAAGCTCGTACGCGTGGTGAACGTCCGGAAGGGGATCAGCAACCACCAGCTAAGAGACAGAATGTAGCACCAAGGGTGCATATGCTGGGCGTGGAGAATGAGGCAAAACCGATTAATTGAATTGTTAGTGTTGGGAGAACTGAAACCCACACTCTATTTGACTCCAGGGCAAGATATTCATTTGTGAGTCCTGAAATGGTTGCTTGTTGGGCGTCTAAGAACGGTCTCGAAGAAAGCATCTGGATGGTTCATGCGGCGGGTGGTGCGATACTGAAGTTGCATGATATTTATCGAGATGTGTCAATTGTAGTAGGGGATGTGGACATGCCTGGCGATCTGATTGTGCTACCAATCAAGGGGTATGAAGCAATTCTTGGGATGAACTGGCTAGCATACTATCGAGCTAAATTGAACTATGAGAAATGTCGAGTGACCTTTACTCGGAAATAAGGGAAGTTGGTGTTTCAAGGGAAGAAGAAGGAGACTGGAATTCCGGTAATATCGGCATTAACAGCAGAATGGATGGTCGAGGAAGGATGTGAGTCGTTCATAGAAAATATCTCCGTTGCTGGTGCGGATTGGGAAGTGTTGCTGGACGAAATTCAGGTGGTACAAGAATTTGAAGATGTGTTCCAAAAGCTCATCGGATTACCGCCAATGCAGGGCGAACCGTTTACGATGGAGTTGGAGCCTGCAACTGTTCCTATTTCCAAAGCCCCTTACAGTATGGCTCCAACGGAAATGACAGAGTTGAAAAAAACAACTGGTGGAATTGATCGAGAAGGGATTGATTAGGCCAAGCAGCTCATCGTTGGGTGCACCGGTATTGTTCGTCAAAAAGAAGGATGGTAGTTTCCAATTGTGCATTGATTATCGAGGGATTAACCAAGTGACAATAAGAATAATTACCCCTTACCTCGAATCGATGAGTTATTGGATCAGCTCAAGGGGCATTTTGGTTCTCGAAGATTGACTTGGCATCGGGTTATCATCAAATCCCTATTGCAGAAGAAGACATTAGAAAGACTGCATTCAGGACAAGGTATGGCCACTTCGAATTCGTGGTATGCCATTTGGGTTAACAAAATGCTCCAGCGGCGTTTATGAAGCAGAAGAACGGAGTGGTCCATAAGTTCTTGGATGAGTTTGTAATCATCGTTATTGACGACATTTGGGTGTTCTCGAAAATTCCAGAGGAACATGAGGAACATCTTAGGGTGGTGATGGAGAAACTGTGGGAGCAGAAGCTGTTTGCTAAGCTAAGCAAGTGCAGTTTTAGAACATGAGCATTGGGTTCTTTGGATACTTGGCGCCGAAAGGAAGAGTGGTTCGAATCAAAGAAAGGTCACGACCGCTGCAATTGTCTGTGGCAAAGGATCCAATAAAGATCAGAAACTCCGTTCGTATTAGTGGGTAGGAATTGACAACTTGTAAAAGGTGTTTCAAGTGGTTGGTTTATTGAATGGGTTGACGGAAAAAGATGGTGAGTAAGACAATGCAAGGGAAGTTATGTGGTTCCAAAAGTGCGGCGGATGGGTATGGAAGTGATAGTACCATCCATGTGAGAATGCTTATGCATTGACTCATCAAAGATCTGACTTTGGTGTTTTAAGTTTTAAAAGAATTTGATAGAACCTATCTGTTTTGACGGTTGAGGATGCAAAAGGGTTGAATGAGCTGTTGAGAATGTTGCGAGTAAATGTCGTGACATATGAGATGAGTGCACGGAGTGGAGAAACATTTATCAAGTTCACTTACGGGCTCTGATCAGAGTAGCGCATGGAAGCGTGGTGAAGTACAAGAAGTCAAGGATAAGACCGCAATGTAAGCCGGAGATAAACCAAGACAAAGAAGATGAATGGAGATAGTCATCGACTATGATTTGGACATAGCCACCACATGTACCTAGTTCAATGGAGTCTGTTATGGCAAAAAACATACTCTCGTAGTCGTCCATGTCCTACTTTCGAAATCCTAGTTAGCTAGTCTACAATGCAAGCATTAAACACAACTCAATTGATAGAATTTATCTCAACCTAGCAATCCTACTTTTGGGCTAATCCATGATTGCCATCATTCGACCCTAAATCTTGTTGATGACTACTCATACATAATTAAATTAAGAACAATAGTCTTAATATAATGCATAGATAAAATATTTGGGTTCCAATACAAATCTCCCAAAGGAGTTATGAATCTTCTCCCCTAAAAACCTTAAAACTAATAATAGAAAACTAAACTCTCTTTTCTTAACTCTCTCTCCTCACTTTTTTTATGTGTCATAAATAACGTATAAATATAAAACCCTAAAATCTAGGTCAAAAATCGTCCAAGGTATCTTCGTCATTTGTCTCTAACTTGGACTTGAGATCGGCTGTCTGCGAATTGGTCATCGATCGATGGAAAGTGTGCAACATCGATCGATCATGGTCTTGTACCATCGGTCAACGCCAAGATAGTGTCGTCGATCGACGACTGTCTTGTACTTCGACTCTCTCAATGATCAGCTACGGATTCTTTTCTTCTAAATAGTCCAAAAGCTCCAAGTATCTCCATATATCTCCAAAACGTACCCGGACCTGTAAAGACCTTAAAACATAGCCTAGACATGCATAATAGAGCCTATAACATGACCTAAAACTGGTAATATATAGGCTATATGAACTCCCCCAGACTTAAGCTTTTGCTTGTCCTCAAGCAAACAAGCCTGCGAAAGCGGTTTTGAAAAGCGAAGACTCACATAATATCTAAGTATAATTGTCACCCTACTTTGTTGCAACCACATCCTATCATGTCAATCACAGAGTAAATTTATATACCTTATCCTAGTATAGCAACCAAATCCATTCTACCACTAACTTAGCGAATACTAGTTTGACTCGCCCTTGTACTGATTTTATTTCTTTGCATAAAATAAAAGTGCAGGCTTTACCTTGGGAGCATCGATAAAAGAATATATGGACTCTTACCCCTGCAAGTATCTAAGCACATATGTAGTCTTCTCTGATTCATTTTCCCTCTCTCTCTCTCTCTCTTCTCACTACTTCTCAGTCAATGTCTCCCTTCTTTTGAGGGTATCATTTATTTTTTAATCTACTGAGATATTTGGACAGGTTTCCATGAATCAAGCCCTAATGGTTTTTCCCACCAATCATGTGCACTTATTTTTGACCCTTTTCTCTTTCTAGAATCATATGAATCAAGCATTAATGGTTGTAGCCGCCAAATCCTGTTCAACTTCTTTAATCTGAAGGGGAGAGAGAGGGGAATCAGAAGCACACATACTTTTACCTTCCAGACTTGCAGAACGAATCCGATCTAGTGTATATCTAGCCCCAAAGCAAGGAAATAATGTCAGGATTAGTATTGGAAATCAGCTTCGGTTCATTCAAATTTTCTAAGCAAGTGTGATATAGCGGCATGGTGATCCACTTTGGTATATCTAGTAATCTCTGTAAACAATCTTCTAAGAATGGTGCTAAAGTGTGGTTAGTCAATAATAAATCTTGATCATAGTCCCTTCTTGACTCAATAAAACGTTTTGAAAAACTTATATATATATATAGTAAATAAGACTCAAAACAAATCAAATAGCGCCAGCGAACCTCCCCTAGACTTAAATTACCTTGTCCCCAGTGTAATCTGCCCCAAATTGGTTAGGAAAAATTAAATCATAAGTAAATAGCTTGTGTAGAAAACTCGATACCTCTCTCTGTAAGAGAGCGTCGATCGATGATAGGCAGGTGTGGTCGATCGATGGTCGGGATCCATTGTCGACTGATGGTGCCTCTATGGTGTCGATCAATTGTGGACTCAAATAGTCTGTAAAAACAAAGTAAAACTCAAAATAAATAGTAGTATATGTAAAAACTTACTAAACAGTGGGTTCCCTCCACTCAGCGCTTGGATATAGTCTTAAGCTCGACGTTTTGAACTTTCTAACTAGAATGGAGGTGGATCACACTTGTAAAACAAGTGTCTACATCTTCCTTGCTCTTCTGAAACCATGTACCAACCAAAATTTTCATGGCATCATCTCTTATGTCTTTCTCATTCTTGATGATCTCCTTAGCAACCTCCACTGAATGAATTCTCCTTTGTAAATTCTCAATACTGCACTGTAGCAGTCTAACTCTGGCAGCTGTAGTCTCTGATATATCCTCCATTTGCTGGGATATATCTTATTTCATCAGGCTTTGAGAAAAAGCAATCTCATTGAACATGTCATCTAAATGTTTTTCTGTCGCGGACTTCGGTCTGTCGAACTCAATGTCGATTGATGGCATGATGCTGCCGTCGATCGATGTCACTCTGTTTGCTCCAATCACATGTTGTCTTTGAAAAATATCTAAATCTTGCTTCATCTCATCCATGCGTGTGGTCAAACCGGTGAGGCACTTGTCTATGGGATAGTAGACATCATCAAGCCTCTTGTAGAAATCATCCAGTGACATCTCTTGAGCATTGTAGATCTCTTGCACAATTTCATCGATCTCAGCACTGTTGTATGTCTCTTGCTTCTTCATAGACATAACGATCTTTGCTGCATGTTATGGTAAACATATGTAGCTCTGCTCAAACATAGTAGCTCTTTCTAGAACTTCCCAAATATCTTCTTCTTGCACATTCACAACTCTTCCGTGTATAGCTGTGCATTGCCATTATCGTCTCTGTAGATGTCATGCTTATCTTTGTTTTCCCAATTGAAAATTCTTCTGAAGTTTGCATCATAATCTCTCTGTCCATGCTCCACATCACCGTCTATCAGTAGTGGTTTTATTCAATTGATTGATTATGGACTTCCTGAACGAAAAGGATTCGAGGTACAAAACTGGTTCACCCCTGGAATGGTGTCGATCGATCCATGATGGTTGGCATCGATCGATTTTTGATGTTTGGGAGTGTATAGATCATTGTGGATCGGGACGTTCTTTTGTTCCTTGCTGTCGATCGATGGTAGTACTCAGGCGTCGATCAATGGCTGTTGTTCAAATAAATCTCTTGTTCCAGTAGCCATAACAAGGCCATCTACTACATCCTTCTTAGGTATGTTTAGAATTCTTCCATAGAGATCTCGTGCACGTCCTTCTGTATCTCTGAAAATTCCAAACTCATCTGGTCTAAGATAACGATCATCTGCATCTTCTGTTCTTGGCTCTTGTTCTGGTTTGTGTCTGATGTTGTTTGAAGGCAAGGAGGTGTTGTCGATTGATGCTTGATTATCCACTTTCGCGTTGATTACCTTGCCAGCTTCTTCCAGTGCTAGGCCGCAAGACTCAATTATCTCTTCCTCCTTGTAGTCTGAATTGTATTCTTCGTAAGCTTCACCGTATCCTCGATATGCATGACTGGTTTCGATCGATGGTTTATGGTGACCGTCGATCTATGCTCGATAGTTAGAGCCGAAAAGATTCCCAGCTCCATTAGCCATCGCAAGTATATCCGCCACATCTTCTCTCGTGACATGCAGAATTCTGCCATCCATATCTCTTGCGTGACCGTTTGGATGTCTCATAATACCAAAATCATCATGTTATAGATTGTTGGGGTCAAAATCGGTTACGACAGAATCAAAGCCTGAAACTTCCCGGCAAAAGTCCCCTTAGAAAAATGAGATAATAATTCAAAGGAAAGAAAGACAGAAAAAACGAAATAAAGTTTCGTATAACGAATTGATATGACAAGTCCCCGAGCAAACTGACACCGAGTATCGAAACAACAAAAAAAAAATAACCGTGGGTCACGACCATTGGATTTGCCCGTCCGAAGAGTTGGACCAATCCAACTCGTTGAACGGGTGAGTTGGGCCATGCATCATGGCCAACTCGCCCATTTGGTGAGTTGGACCGAGTTGGGCCGACCACAACGGTCAACTCACCGAACGGACGAGTTGGGCTGACCACGATGGTCAACTCTCCCATTTGGAGAGTTGGATCAGTTCGATTATCTTTTTATTGTCCTCGTAGACACCTTTTTAGGGTCGGAAAGTAATCGTTCCTTTTTTACCTCGATTGGAATTACAATTTGAACCTTACGACTTAAAGGGTTTACTTTCTCATACAAGGTTCGAATTAGTCTTATAAGATGGAAATGTTTAACTAAGCACCTAAAGCTACCTCTATTATATGGGGAATTTGGACCTCATTCGGAACGACGTCGTTGCGGAAGCACTCTTTTGATAAATCGAGAAAAAGCTTAAGTCGACAAACGGCCCGCGAAGGTCTAAAACACGGCTAAAGGTACACTCACGACATTATACGAAATTAACCCTAATCCCTATGAACGTTTGTCTTTTATATTGCAGGAATAAATAAATGTTAAGTTCAGAAGATAAACATCAAGTTCAGAGGATAAATGGAAAGTTTTTGAAGATAAACACGAAGATCGAAGGAAATGGAATATTCCTGGAAAGTGATAGAATCGATCAAGGCAGAAAGGGAAAGAGTAAACCACCTCTAAGAGGAGTATATAAAGATTTCGAAATTGCAGAAGCAAGGGGACAAAAATTGACTACTCAGAGCAAACATAGCACTTAGAGCAATTTAGGCATATTTTTCCATTTTATCTGTCATCGAGCTACGACTCAACTAGGCTTAGTCAAGTATTGCAAGGTTAGAACTAGGAACTCGCTGACGGTTCATACTGATTAGGCTTATCTGTTTTAAAGCTCAAACCACAGATTCATAATAAGATCTTCTTTGTTCTCTTTTTGTTTTATCGATTCATAATAATTTCCTTTGTTCTCATTATTTGATTTCTTGGCGTGTGGTTTAGCAGATATCCGGGACCTCTAGGAAAAGTAAGGTTTACTTGGATTTCCTATTTTTATCGGAAAATCGACAATGTAAATTTTGGTTCCCAGAGTTTGGCGCTAGAAGGATGGGAGGTAAAGATCAATCTATCTCTCAACCACCATCGATTGATCAAACATGTCAACTCACGATCTTAACAACCAACAAATTCGCGACGACAACGTTGAAAACACTCCAGCAACGAACGTCACTGCGGTTAACACCGATGAAAACGTTGCAGCATTTGAGGAGATTAAGAATATGTTCTAGACTTTAGAAAGGAAGTCAGTGGAACAAGACAAGGTCATGACCTCCCTCGCTAAAAAGGTTAAAACCCTAACAGCGAGGACCAGGGCCGTTCTTCCGCTTGGAACAACCAGGATCCGTGGGAGAAGGCTTGATTTTGCAACTCCCTTGGACCGATCCGGGAGTGTGCAGGAAAAACCTTCTAGACAAAATCCTGATGAAAACACTCATGTGCCAGAACGGAAAATTCCAGCGGATCTTCCCCCCCCATCGAGGAAGAAAAAGAAGAAAGTGAAATCGAGCCCGTAGAGGTGGATTATAGCAGTCAGTCTGAACCCACAGACGAAGACGCAGACGTGCATCCACGTCGTACAAGAAGCCGCCCTTCTCCTGAAAAATTACAGTTCGGATATCCTATGACATAAGAAGAAGAAGAAGAGGCCATCTTCTCGAACGAACAGGAATAATTGGCCGAGAGGCAAACTTGGAAAACTCGCGGTAACTGCCGACAGGATCGTAAATCCGCTAGTAAAAAGTCTGAGATCCGCGATCTCCGCGATAGTCCTAGGAAAAAAGTAGCCGAGGTTATTGCGGTAAATTCTCAAATTCATCATGCTACTAGCACCGCACCAGAGATTGATCAACTACTCTAAGAAGCTCGGAAAATACCATTCACAACTCGCATCACCGAGACTCGAGTTTGGGTCCCAGAAAGATCAAGGTGACGCCTTACGACGGTACAACCAATACTAAGGCACACTTTACGGTACAACCGATCCCAAGGCACACTTTCAGGATTTCCAGGAAGAGCTATGTTTAGATAAAACGAAAGAGACTCCGGCAATTGACACCTCTTCGTCGAAAACCTTCGGGGGGCAGCGCTCGAATGGTTCTCTCGCCTAAGGCGAAATTCAATTGGAAGCTTCCGCCAACTCGCCTCGAGTTTCTCAAACAATACTCTATGTTAGTAGATCGAGAAACCTCTGACGTCGACCTCTGGAGTCTTTCCCAGGGAGAGTACAAATCCCTACGCGACTTCATAGAACGGTTCAAAACAGTTATGGCGAAAGTATGAGAAATTAGATACAAAGTTGCCATAGACGCGCTCTGAAAGACGCTTTGGTACAAGTCAGACTTCAGAAAGTGGATCACTTTGGAGAAACCGCGTAAGATCCAGGACGCGCTCCACAAAGCCACGAACTACATAATCATCGAAGAGGAGACTAAAGTTTAATTGCGAAAACATATAACAATCAAAATGTCTTTAAAGGATCCAGGGTCGGATCAGAAGTCAAAAAAGAAAAACCCTCGGAACGACAAGAACGTCAATCACGAGGAAGAAGAAACCCCAGGAGCACATAATTACGCCGTCAACAATGGATCAGAGTAAGGCCGGACAACGGGAAACACATGGACCCAGAATCCGAGCTACGACGAGAATGTCTTCTGTGACTTCCATCAAGCTCGCGGCCACTCAACCATTAACTGCAAATTTCTTGGGGCCGGACTAGAAACGAAACTGATCGCAGAGGAACTTTCTGAAGTTTCAAGTGTGAAAGACCTCATCTGTGATTCAGACCGCACTCCAAAAACTGAAAAGGCTCCTCAAACGGAAAACCCTTCCCGTGGGAACCAATCGGGAGAAAAGAGTGGAAAGAGGCAAGATGAGCTGGGTAACGACAATAACTACTGCCGAGTTAACATGATTATCGGGGGATCCCAGTACTACGGTGACACCGTCTCAGCCATCAAGTCTTATCAGTGAAAGGCGGAGAGTGGCGCAAACTCACCCAACTGGTCTGCACTCCAAGACTTCCCAAAAGGAGCAATCACATTCGAAGAAGAAGAAGCCGGCGGGATCGATCAGCCCCACTGCGATCCTCTAGTCATCGATCTTGTGATAAGAGACCTCGAGGTCGCCAGAGTTCTCATCGATACAATAAGAATGGTAAAATTCATCTTCCGCGACACTCTCAGAAGAATGAACGTCGAGCTAGGAGAAGTGGTACCATCTCCTAAACCGTTGCTCGACTTTACTGGCACAACATCGATGACCCTCGGATCTATCAAACTACCCATCTCGGCAAAAGAATTTCGCATTAGTTTATATAAGAAAAAAATAAACTGAATTTTTTGGATACTTACATATTCTATTTAACCGAGAGTTTGACAGCTCTGGACATAATATTGTTGACTTCACGGTTGTCGATCACCCGGACATCTACAATGTCATCATGGGCACGCCTTGGTTAAACGCCATGAAGGCATTCCCGTCGACTTACCACCTGGGCATCAAATTCCCAACTCACAACGGGATAGCCGCAATCTGGGGATGCCAGCAACAGTTGAGACGTTCCTTCTTGGCCGAGCATAAACTAAGACAGATCACGACCACCGCAATGATGAAGCCCAAGAGAGCGAAGCTAACTCAATTGACGACCGAAGACGCTTCAGAACCAACGACTCAAACAATGGCCAAAGAACAACAAGTTCCGGAGCCCAACGTTTTGACCCAATCAAAGAAGGCAAATCCAACTAAAGACATCAATCCCGCGATTACAACGATCGACGCAAACAAAAAACAGAAATACAAGATGGCTTGATACTCGAAAGAGGTACGTAGGCTTCTCACCCAAAATGTGAGTTAAGCTATCCCCCTCTCCAAAAAAAAGGGGGGGGGAGTGGGTACATATACGAATATCCGTATATTCCCGCATTCTAAAAATATTTGCCTTGTACTCAATATAAAACTTATTTTGCTAATAAAGATTTCATTTGAATCAAGAAAATTCTCCATTCGTACGAAAAACATCTCATGACACTTTTGGAAAGGCAATCTTCGCATACGAAAAAACGATTACCACACCAACCAAACAACGGAAACTCGCAAAAAATCATCCCACCTCAAAACGAATCAACAACGTACTAACTTGTCAAGAAAAGAAACTTCGTCACAGGGATCAATAGATTCCGCCAAACTCCCTCACAAACATACCCTGGTCACATCGTCGACTCCGACTCTCGACCAAAAACTGAGATCCCGGTCTCGCATACTCGAGGAAAGTTAATAACAAAAAGAGTGTTTTAAATAAAATAGGAGAGACGTCACCTAGAACTTCGAGGACACACTCCCAATCCATCCATGACTACAAAACTACGAACGCTCGTCGATTGGCGCCGCTGAGCATTTTCGCCATCCTAAACCAATGCATTTAGGTCCGTCCTAAGAGACTGATCCTCGCACATCCGACTAGGATAAATAGCGCGCTATAAAAGAAATCCAAAATTTTGGTCAACACTTCCAGAAGACTTAAAAATTTTCTCCAGAGAGATGCTCGACTCCAACCAGACCAGTCATCTAAGCCGAGAACTAATCAAAAACTTTAAATTGGAACTGAGTCAGATTAAAATCACAACAGGCAAAACAAAAAAAACGATTAGTCACCGCAAAGCCTCAAAATGAAAGCAAACCTAGGTCTTACCCTAAACCCAGCACACTGGACAAGCAACGAGTAGGACGATCCACCAAAAAGGGTAAGGAGAGAGATGACAACTCGAATCCTTCCCTCCACAATCAACGAAAACCCGAACAATCATATTAAGCCAGAAGCATGATTTATACAAGAAACATAGTTTATACAAAAAGATAAACGGCTGGAATCGGAAGCCAGACACGGCGTCCGGCCACATAATATAGAGGGAATACTTTCCCAAATAGACGGATAACCCTAGGATAAATCATCGGGTCAAAGCACCCGGTCATCGACCTCCCGATCGACTAATCAATCACATCCAGGGGCGCCGTCGGCTGATTCACCTCGCCCGTCTCGCCAGGAGCTCCTGCCTCAAATTCTACCGTGTCGGGAAAAACAGAAATCAGATCCAATTTCACCCGAATCCTCTCCTTGATTTGAGGAATCACGAAGTCCCTATTGGCGTCGTTCATGCACCCAGTCTGTCTCGCGTACTCGACATCGAACGAGTAATCAGGAACTTGTGTAAAGTACAGCCCGGCACCGCGACACTCGCGATAATCACCAATAGCCTTATAACTCCCCTTTAGTTCCCATAACCCGCTCGAAAACCTTTCGCGACGGCTCCTCATCACTTTGGCCATCTCTCTTTTTCCTCACCTATAGGCTCGGTGAACATCAGTCGCAACCGATTCTTTTCCACAATGACGGTAACTCTCCATCTCATCTTTCAGACGAGCAATCTCGTTATCAGCCATTTTGGCCCTGAATTGAGCCATGCGAGCCTCCTGATTGCTCGCATCAAGAGCCCGATTCATCATAAGGAGACCCTACAAAAACTCTCGAAGGCAAGAAACAGCCGGCCTTACTAAAAATAAAATAAAATAAAATATATATGTAAGAACCGAGACCTGCCCCATTGACCATCCTCGAGGCCTTGGTAAACTTCGGCGCCTTACTAGACCCTCCCTCGGCAAGAGGAAAGTCGATGTCAAACGGCTCGTTAAAATCAATCCATTCACTGCCATCACCATCCACCTGAATGTTAAGATAATCTCTAAGTACGTTTTCAGGAGAACATGGCTCGACAACCACGTTGTCGTCAACAATAACGTGTTTCTCTTTGCGAGATCTTGATTTTCCCTTCCTTCCCCGAGCTTCGTATGGAATGAACCCGTTCATGCTCGATTCTGTCTCTTCCTCCACTACTAAATCTGGTTGAAACCGAGAACGGTGAAGAGACACAGCACGACGAACCCGCTTTGGAGTAAACGTTTCCAAAAAGAATGGACCACCCCGAAGGAGATCCCTGGTTGTTCGCAAGCCTTCCGCAGACGGAGGGAGAGGGTTAGTCTCTGTAAAACAAAAAAAATAAACATGTATGCTCAAAACATCGTCAAAACCAAAGCTAGCGGGTACCCGATCCGGAAAACCTCTCTGGCCCCATCTAGTCCTGAAAATAGGAATGAAACTCTCCTCCAAAGATGCGCTGTTCACACAAATAAAAAAAAAAATTATCCTTCCAGTCGTGATAGTTAGATACGAACCCCGTTATAATCGTCATTCATGGGTGAGCCTCAGCTGAATGATGCCCAAATTCCCCCGGGGGCATCAACATGGCTTTGATATGATCAACATCGAGGGTCATACCCCGCTCGTAACTCATCACCAAAATCCCAACGATGTGCTGCAAACCGCACAGGTTGACTTAACTGACCGACAACCTGAACCGGTTGAACAGCCGCACGATAACTTCAGGGATGGGAAATCATAAGTGACACTGCATTAAATCTGCCTTGTAACACGTGAAATAACCTTCAAGGGGAGATCCAACAACTTCCCCTTCTCTCGGAAGAAGAAACTCTACCGACTCTGGAACTCCGTAGAAATTCCAAATGGAATCAAGCCCATTAGGACAACTCTCACTCTGACAGGTGGCAACGGGGTTGGCACGAAATGGAGGAGGAGCCCATGTTCCAGGCCTAGGAGGTTTCACCTCGGCCCTAGCTGCCCAATACGACTCGGCCTCCTCTGGATCGACCGAGTGTGCTGCGAACTCCACCATGGGTGAAACATCGCTATGCTGCGAGCTAGAGCTACCAGGAACTGAACGATCGAGATGAGACTTTGTGGAAGCTTTCTTCCTTCAAGACATGATTTTCTTTTTTTTCTAAAAAAATGCGAAAAGGAGATAAAAGAGAGAATGATCTTCCTTACAAAAAGGTTTGGGGATAATAAGCAAGTGAAGAACTCCAAAAACTTATTCCACTTATAGGCAAGAAAGTTCACTTTTTACCCCGGATTTTCAGACATTGGATTATGCCTAACTTACCTGACTCACATAAATCGCTCGCAAGACCAAAACAATACAAACGAGCTGCGGTGCTAATGTTGGGGTCAAAATTGGTTATAATAGAATCAAAGCCTGAAACTTAACAGAAAAAGTCCTATTTAGAAAAAAGGAGATAATATTTCAAAGGAAAGAAAGACGGAAAAAACAAAATCGAGTTTCGTATAACGAATTGATATGACAAGTCCCCGAGCAAACAAACACCGAGTATCGAAATATTAAAAAAACAATAGTGGGTCTCGACCATTGGATTCACCCGGAGAGTTGGACCAATCCAACTCGTCGATAAGGCGAGTTGGGCCAAGCACCATGGCCAACTCGCCGAATGGGCGAGTTGGACCGAGAACGTTGGTAAACTCGCCCGTTTGGCGAGTTGGGCCGAGCATCATGAACAACTCGCCTGTTCAGCGAGTTGATCCAAGAAAGGTTGGTCAAATCGCCCATTTGGCGAGTTGGACCGAGAAACATTGGTCAACTCGCCCGTTCGGCAAGTTCGACCAGTCCAACTCGCTGAACGGGAGAGTTGGGCCAAGCATCATGGCTAACTCGCCCATTCGGCGAGTTGGACCAAGAACTTTGGTCAACTCGCCTGTTTTGCGAGTTGGACCGAGAAACGTTTGTCAACTTGCCCGTTAGGCGACTTGGACCAGTCCAACTCGCCAAACGGGCGAGTTAGGCCGAGCATCATGGCTAACTCGCTCATTCAGCGAATTGGACCGAGAACATTGGTCAACTCGGAGAACGGGCGAGTTTGACAGAGAAACGTTGGTCAAATTGCCCGTTCGGCGAGTTGGACCAGTCCAGATTGCTGAACGGGAGAGTTCCGACCACGACGCTCAACTCGCCCATTCGGCGAGTTGGATCAGTCTGATTTATCTTTTTCTTTTCATCGTAGCTTCCTCTTTAGGGTCGGAAAGTACTCGTTATGTTCTTACCTCAATGAAAATTACCATTTGAACCAACAAATTAATGGTTTTATTTTCTCGTGCAAGGTTCGAATTAGTCTTATAAGATGGAAATGGTTAACTAAACACCTAAAGCTACCTCTATTATACGGGGAATTCTGACCTCCTTTGGAACGACGTCGTTGCGGAAGAGCTCGTTCGATAAATCGAGAAAAAGCTTAAGTCGACAAACGGCCCGCGAAGGTCTAAAACACAGCTAAAAAGCCCACTCACGATTTAATATAAAAATTAAGCCCAATCCCTATAACCTTTTGTTCTTTATATTGCAGGAAAGGATAAATGTTAAGTTCAGAAGATAAATGTCAAGTTTAGAGGATAAATGTAAAGTTTCCAAAGATAACCACAAAGATGGACGGAATATGGAATATTCTCGGAAAACGATAAACTCGATGAAGGGCAGAAAGGGAAATAATAAACCGCCTCTAGGAGGAGTATATAAAGATGTCGAATTTGCAGAAGCAAGGAGAGAAAAATTGACTGCTTAGAGCAAACATAGCACTTAGAGCAATTTAGGCATATTTTCCGTTTTATCTGTCATCGAGCTGCGACTCAACTAGGTTTAGTCAAGTATTTCCAGGTTAGAATTAGGAACTCGCTGACGGCTCTTACTTCTTAGGATTACTTGTTGTAACGCTCAAACCACAGATTCGAAATAAGATCTTCTTTGCTCTCTTTTCGTTTTATCGATTCATAATATTTTTTTTTGTTCTCATTGTTTGATTGATTGGATTGTGGTTTAACAGGTATCCGAGACCTTTGGGAAAAGTTATGTTTACTTGGCTTTCCTATTTTTATCGGAAAATCGACAGTGTGGATTTTGGCTCCCACATAGACAACCATATTCCCTCTCGCGTTCTGCTGCTGAATCTAGTTCAGACTCTGAAATACAACCAGTATCGATCGATGGTGATTGGCTACCATCGATCGACCCCGATTCCCAAGTTGATGGGAAACATGAAAAACACCAGCCTGTTCCATAGCAATTCCTCGGTATTTGATTATTTCTTCTTCTATGTAATATTTGTTGTACTCGAGGTAGGTTGGGTTGTAATCGAGATCTGTGTGGCAAGTATTGATCGGTTCTGAATGGTGGGTGTCGATCGATAATGAGGCATGGACGTCGATCGATTGTTGAATTGCAAGCTCGCCGATCGATGGTATGAGTTGGGTGTTGATCGATGCTCCTTCTTCCGATTCCTCATTGAACTCATAATCGCAGAAACATGTAGCCACAAGCTCTGCATCATAACATAATTCAATCAGAGTAGCTTTGCTATTATTCTTGACAGGTTCATAAAAAATATTTTGATCGATTAAAGATAGATACAACCTGTTTAACTTCATATCGTAGATAGCTCCCACAGTGGCCATGAATGCTCTCCCAAGTAGTAGTGAAGAGTTCCAATCTATCCTGATGTCCATCACATGGAAGTCTACTAGGACTAGGGTGTTGTTAATCTTCTTTGGAACATCTTTTACCATCCCTCCTAACTTCACTCTTTAGCAGTCTACAAATGTGAAAGAATCATTGGAGGGTTCCACTTTCAGGTTCAGCTCCTCTGCCATAGTCTTTGGCATAATGCTCACTGATGATCCAGTATCAAGAGGGCATTGGGATATTCTTTGCCCTGCCCTTGATGAAGCATGAAACCACAAACTTTCCAGGATCACTTTTCTTCCCCAGACATGCCCTCTACTTCATCTTCGCTCTGAGATGATTGAACATTATCTTTATATCATCATCTGTCTCCCTTGTTTCCCTGAAAAACATTCATAATCTGTGAGCATAATAAGCTTCATCAAAAGAGATATCTAGAGGAATTTTGAAAGCTCTTTTGGCATAGTTATCCATCTCTTTTTCATTGGCTTATCTTCGTTGATGTTTGGGGATCTTTTGCTTCCTCTCTTGGAGTGTCCCTCATCTTCTCTATCAAGATTCATAGCTTTATTCGTGTCCATATTCTGTTCTGAAACTGTTACAGTTGGACGCACAATCAGACTTGCATTGCGGTTTGGCAGTCGAACTCGGTTTCTTCTTGGTCGATTGATGCCAAGGTCGCACTGTCGATCATTGCTTCTATCTCTCTGCCGATCAATGTTCTCAGTCATGTGTCGATCGACGTTAGTCGATTCACACGAAGCCACTGATACTGTAGGATTCGCCGTCGATTGATGCTCATTGCTAGATGTCGATCGTTGCTGATGAGAAGTGTCGAGTGACATGGAATTTTCCACACAAAATTGCTGTCTTGGAGCTTCTCTCTTAACTTCCTGCCAGAAATCATCATCAATCAATGTATTGACGTGGTGCTTTTTTTCAGCCTCCATTTTCTCCTTGATCAAGCTCTCATGCCCCCTTATGGTTTGATTTGTTTTCATTACTTGATTCTCCAATTTATTCACATGGGTGCTGAGGTTTTTGAAATTGGTATTGTGGTTGAGGTACATACCATCTATCTTCCCATTGAAACCCAAAGTCATCTTCTGTTTTCCCTCTAAAACTCTGTCAACCATTGCTTCAATCTTGCTTTCCTGAGCTTTTGGAGGAGGATTCTGGTAGTAGGAAGATCCTTACGTCATATTGTTGTTGAAGGGCCTTTGCTGTAAACTCTGATTAAAGTTACTCCTTTGACCAGTCCCATAGGAGTTTCTGTTGAAACCTGGATTCTCTTGTCTCTGAAAACCATTCCCATCAATGTAGTTCACATCCTCTTCTTCAATCTCATCATCTCCAGACTTCTACTTCTGCAAAAGTAACCTCCTTTTTGAGAAATTTTTGAAAACTATCCAATATTTCCTTGACTTCTTCAATCTTCTCCTTGCTCACAGTTGGAGCTGATTTCCTTCTCTCAAAATCTGTGTTCTTGGTACTACTCCTGGATGCCATATTCTCAATCAATCTCGTAGCTTCTTCAGGACTCTTAGTGCTGAAATTCCCCTCACTACACGTGTCCTAAGCCATCTGATACTGCAACCCAATACCTCTGAAGAAAGTGCTAAGAAGCTGAACTTGGTTGAACCCGTGATGTGGACAGTCTCTCTGGTATGATTTGAATCTGATCCAAGAATTTCTAAAAGACTCTGAAGGCTCTTGTGAAAAAGTAGCAATCTTGCTCCTTAGATATTCTGCTCTCGCCTCATCAAAGAAGTTACGCAAGAAAGCGTTCTTGATGTCAGTCCAGGATGTCAGAGATCCCGGTGGTAACTGCTTAAGCGAATATGAAGCTTCTTCAGCAAGTGAGTACTTGGAGAGCTCACATAAAAGATAGTCCTCCGGGACTCCATTGGCTTTAATATCAGTCACTAGATCCTCAAATCACGCCATATGATCCATAAAGTGCTCATGTCACAGTCCATGGTAACACGTCTGCACTACAAGTCTAAAGAAAGCGGACTTGATCTCAAAATCGTTTCTCGCAAAAGATAGAGGACGAATGGCAGATCTGCTGGCGTAGAACTGGTCTGTACGGTTGTAGTCAGCTAATGTTCTCTGAGCAGCATGGGCGTTAGCTTCTGGTTGAGCTACTGCACCGTCTGTTTCTGTTTCTGCTTACGTATCAGAGATTACAGCCCCTTGATTGTCTATCTTTTGACCTGCTGCATTACGCAGGTGACCATTGAGATAACGCAAGTCTCCATTCTCATTCTGAACCAATACAATTATCTCAACCATCTGAGCTCGTCTGTTTTCACCGATCGATGCATGTAGGTGTTCGTCGATCGATGCGGTGTGGTTAACGTTGGTCAATGCTCGAGTTCTGATTTCGGTCGATGCTATCCATAAAGAGGTGTCTGTCGACTCTGAGTAGATGATGTTGATCGATGCTTCTCGTCTTTCTTTGCAGATCGTACGTTCGAACTTATATGGGTATGAGAATAGTATTTCTTGTCCTTTATTGCTTCTGACACTCTTTTGCATGTACCTGAAAAACAAGGAAAATAAAATCTCCGTAACTTGAAAGTAAAAACAAACCTAGACTAAATTCTAGAAATTAAATCTAATGGTGATCAATGCTACCCAGCAACGGCACCAACTTTGACATGTTGTGTTTATTGTTCTAGCATGGTATAAATATCCTAAATAATGAACTATCAAATTAACCCTTAATCCTAACACACCAAATAATACTCTTGCCAAGAGAGATCAGGTGTAGTACTTAGGGATCGAATCCATAGAGAGCAATGACACACAATAGATTTCTTATTTCTAAACACTAAGCTAGGTAGATATATATATATATATATATCAGTAGCAAATAATCAGTTAAGGAAATATTCCTTATCAAGAAGTATAGATGAAATATGGAAATATGATAACAATGCAAAAATAGAAATACGACAATAATGAAAATATGGAAATATGTTATTAAACTTAACTAAAATGTAAATATGCTAGATGTAGGTTTCAGGCTTAATAGATTATAGGGAACAGGAAGCACGGATGTAAATATTTTAGAACTCAAATATTAACTATTCTAACTTTTTTAACTCTAACTCTCGTATGCGAGTAAAAGGAAATACCATCGATTGCGGCTAAGGCCTGATATCGATCGATGGTGAAATCAGAAGGAAGTGTGAACGAGATTTTATATGTTCACCAAGCTAATTAGACCAGCTCTCGCATGCACCTAACAACCTAGTTCAATGGAGTCTATTCTGGTACAGAACTTACTCTCCTAGTCGTCATGTCCTACTTTCTAGATCCTAGTTAGCTACTATAGAATGCAAGAATTAAGCACAACTCAGTTGATGGAATTTATCTCAACCTAGCAATCCTACTTTTGGGCTAATCCATTATTGCCATCATTCAACCCTAAATCTAGTTGATGACTACTCAGACATAATTAAAGTAAGAACAATAGTCTGCATATGATGCATAGATACAATATTGGGGTTCCAATACAAATCTCCTTAAGGAGTAATGAATCTTCTCCCCTAAAAACCTTAAAACTAATAATAGAAAACTAAACTCTCTTTTTTTAACTCTCTCCACACTTTTCTGTGTGTCATACATAATGTATAAATATAAAACCCTAAAATCTTGGTCAAAACTTGTCTAGGGTATATTCGTCATTTGTCTCTATCTTGGGCTTGAGATCGGCTGTCTGCAAATTGGTCATTGATCGATGGCAAGTGTGACACATCGATAGATCTTGGTCTTGTACCATCGATCGACGCCAAGATAGTGCCATCGATCGACGACTGTCTTGTACTTCGACTCTCTCAATGATCAGCTACGGTTTCTTCTCTTCTAAATGTTCAAAAAGCACCAAGTATCTCCGTATATCTCCAAAACGTACCCGGACCTGTAAAGACTTTAAAAGATAGCCTAGACACACATAATAGACCCTAAATAGAGCCTATAACATGGCCTAAAACTGGTGATAAATAAGCTATATCAATTATCTGTTTTGTATGCTTTTCAAGTACTCACTTGCTGGAGAGGCTTCACATTGACTTAAAAAGCTATCACCAGGATCTCTAACATCATGGATAAACATCAAGAATGTGTTTTTCACAATTTCTTTGATGATGCGCGAGCAGAGGAATTGAGAAGAATAATCAGCACATTCACAAATGAACCTGGATAATCATTCAGAACCTCTTTGTTCAGATTCAAGTCCTACCAGAGAGATTGCCCACACCACGGTTTCAACAAGGTGTAGCTACTTAGAACCTTCTTCCGAGGTATTGATCTGCAGTACTAGATGTCTTTAGACACAGCTAGTGAAGGGAATTTCAACATTAAGAGTCCAGAATAAGCAACAAGACTTATTGAGAACTTGGTGTCTAAAAATAGCACCTAGAACACTAATTATGAGAGGAAGAGATAACTCCAGCTTTGAGCAAGGAGCAGATAGATGAAGTCAAAGCAAATTTGGATAGTGTTCATAAGTTTCTTAAGAAGCAAGAAGTGAAAGCCATAGAAGAAGAAGAAGATGTGAATTTTGTTGGTGGAAACGGTTTTCAGAGACAGGGGAATTAGAGCTACAACAGAAACTCCTATGGTGGCAACATGAGCAACTACAAACAGAGTTCACAGCAGTAGAGGCCTAACTACAACAACAAGAAGTTTATATCTTCTTATCAGAACCCACATCCAGAGACCCAGGAGAGAAAGTTAGAAGCTATGATTGACAGAGTATTGAAATAGAAGCAGAAGATGACTGTGAATTTCAATGGAATGATAGATTCTCTGTACATCAACCTGAACACAAAGTTTGAGAATCTCAGCACTCATGTCAAGAAGTTGGAGAATCAAGTGGTCCAGACAAGTGAGGCCATTCAAAGACATGAGAACCTTATTAAGGAGAAGGGAGAAGCTGGTCAGAAACACCACGTCAGTGAATTGTTAGGTGATGATTTTTGGCAAGATGTGAAGAGAGAGAGAAGCTCCAAGAGTTGATTTCTGAGTAGAAAGTGTTATGTCTTTTGGTAGTTTTCACTTGTTTCGATCGACACCCATTGCGGAGCATCGATCGATGGAACCCTCCAGAGTCTGTAGCTTCGTGTGAGTCTTCGAACATCAATCGAAGTCAAGACGTCAACATCGATCGATGGTCTTCAACATCAAAACCAGTTTGTTTGCCAAGTCGAATGCAAGTTTGTCTGTCAGACATTCGAATATGTAGACTCCAGAACAGTACGATGATACACCTGAGCCAATGATAACAGAAACACAATCCAGAAGGAAGAAGAAGATTCCTAAACATCTGCGCAAAGAAGCAACTGACAAAGAGATGGATGGCGTTGCCAAAAGAGTTTTTAAAATTACTCTAGATACTCAATTTGATGAAGCGTACTATACTCATAGATTTTGGATGTTTTTCATGGAATCCAAGGAGAAAGATGAGGACATAGAGCGCATGTTCAGTGGCATCAGAGAGAAGCTGAAGCTGAGGATCACTCTCAAGAAGAAAAGTGACCCTAGAAAGTTCGTGGTTCCATGTTTTGTCAAAGGCTACGAGAATCTCAATGCCCTTTTCGATACTGGATCAGCAGTCAGCATCATGCCTAGAGCTGTGGCAGAGAAGGTGGCCTGAAAATGGAGCCTTCCAGTGATTGATTCACTTTTTTGAACTGCTCCAAGGTGAATTCAGGAGGGATATCCAGAGACGTCCCAATGAAGATTCGCAACGCCTTAGTCCCAGTAGACTTCCATGTGATGGATATCAAGATTGACTAGAACTCTTCCTTACTCCGTGAAGAGAATTCATGGCCACAGTGGGAGGTATCTGAGACATGAAGACAAACAAGCTGAATCTATCCTTAATAGATTCAAATAATTTTTATGAACCTGTTAAAGTTAAGAAAAAATCTGCTCTCTTCGAATTGGGTAATTATACAAGACTCATAGCTACATGTTTCTCCGATTTTTAGCACAAGGAGGAGTCCGATGATGGAGCATTGATCTACAACCATCTCAAACAATCGGTCGACGGGACAATATTCAACAATCGGTCAACAACCACCCTTCTGTATCAATCCACACTCACCATCCTGATTTTGGATATGATCCAGCTAACAAAGAATATGATAAGGACTATAAGGAAGAATAAATTATTGAGTACCATCTTGCCATGGAATAAGTAGGTTTTATTGCCACATGCTTTTGTGATTTCGAGCTAAAGAAAGAGTCTGCGGATATAACATCGACCGACAATCGGTCTTAACAATCAACAATCGGTCGATTTCAAAACTCAGTCAACAACCAACACTCATGCCACAGATCATAGCAAAGAAGACAGTCCAGAAGACATTGTCTACACTGTACAGCAATACCATGAGTTGGCACCAGAGAACACCAACCCAGATTACATAGAACTTTACCCAGAAGAAATAGCTGAGCACGATACATTTGAGTTCTGGAAGTCTAGAGTCCTCAGCTGGTTGAACGAAACCAAAGATCCAGCATTGATCGATATGACACGTCTACCATCGATCGACTATCTCACCGAATATGGATCCAAAGATTTTGACAACAACAACGAATACGATTTCATTGGGAGAAGAGAGATGAGTAGGGAGTTTACTGAGATGAAAATGACAATGAAAGAGCCATGGATGGAAGAATCATTAATGTGTCTAAGGAGAAAACCAGGTAGATTCTTGAGAGAGCCAACATGCATGAATATATTCATCTATGTTTGCAAGAGTATGCAGCAGATATTCGCAGAGCCATACTAAACACATCAACTTACAGCAGAAAAAAAGTTGACAACATGGTACAAGGAATTTACAGAGCCCAGGAGATGATTATGGATGACTATTAGAAGAGTCTTGATGACCTGTACGACCCGTTCAACAACAGTATTTGCTGGTTAACCACGTGCATGGAAGAAAAGAAGCAGAAGATGGACTACACTCATCAGATTAATCAACAACAACAATCGATTGGAGAAGTTAATTCTGCATCGACCGACTGCAACACTAGGCCATCGATCGATAGTCATCACACAACATTTAGGCAGAGGCTGGCAACAGGGACATTATTTGAAGACAAGCTTTATGGAGTTTACCTTTCTCAAGAATTGATGAGGAATAATATCTACCAGAAATTGGATGATATTTCAGAGCCCACAGATGCCAGGCTTAACATACTGACATGATGCATTCAAACACTCCAAGAAAGGATGAGTACAATAGAGACTACTCAAATAAGGATGGACAACCAGAGAACCTGAGGATAAGAAGTTATGAGGAGCTTCATTAGTGCATGGATTGAGAAGGACAAAGAGTATGTGGATACCTGCTTTTCACATTGGTTTGATGAACCACCTTACTAGTTCAGAAGTCCAAAAGTCGAGCTTAAGACCATAACCAAGCGCTGAGTGGGAGGCAACCCAATGTGTAGTAAGTTTAATTTGGTTTTTCGTTATTTAGTTATTAATAACGGTTTTTATTTAATTACTTTAGGTTTTCAAAGAAGGAGTAGAAAATTTCAAAACCACCATCGATCGACATCAACACTTCACCATCGGTCGACAACTTGGATGGTTTACTATCGGTCAACACTCCTTAGGATTTTTGTAAATTCGACTTTTTCTTTACCTTTTACTTATGATTTAATTTTTCCCTTAACCAAATCGGACGGGATAACATTGGGGATTGTGCTGTTTAACTTTGGGAGAGGTTTGCTGATGTTCTTATTTATTTTGAGCTTTTATTTCTTTTATTTACTTAGGGTTTTTGAAAAGTTTTTATTGAGTCAAGAAGGGGATTATGATCAGAACTTATTTATTACCTAACCACACTATAGCACCGCTCTTAGACATGTTGATTGTAGAGATTACTAGAGATTCCAAAGTGGATCATCCTACCATTATATCAAACTTACCAAGAAATTTTGAAGGAATTAAAGTTGATCTCCAACCTAATACTGACAATTTTGCTTGCTTTGGAGCTAGGCATACATCAGATCTGATTTCTTCTGCAAGTTTGTAAGGTACTAGTATGTATATTTCTGATTCCTTTCTCTCTCTCTTCAACATCTATTAAAAGAAAAGATCGAGATAATTTCCAGAGATGCAGAGGGGTAGGTACATTACCGATGACCCCACTATTCGCCTACAACTTTGCCAAGAAAACAAAAAACAAAAATAAGATGGGAAGATGTATTGTATCAGCATAATTTTCCATTGAGTTTGAGATTTAAAAATATTCAAAGAAGAGAGAAAAGAGGGAAGAAAAGGATCAAGAAAGACTTTATAGCTGTGTATGCAGATTTGCAGGAGTTGAGCCCATGTGTCATTTGGTCGATACTCTCAAGGTAAAGTCTGCACTTTATTTTTATGAAAAGAAATGAGATCAGTAAAGGGGTGAGTCAAATTAGTATTTGTTGAGTTGCTGACATAATGGATTTGGTTGTTATACTAGGACAAGACATATAAAGTTTCTCTTTGATTAGCATTATTTGATGTGGTTGCAATATAGTAGGTGTGATAGTTATAGTTATACATTATGTGACTCCCCGCTTTTCAAACCTCTTTCACATGCTATCTTTGTTTGACTGAGGACAAGCAAAATGTTAAGTCTGGGGGAGTTGATACCTTGTTATTTACCAGTTTTAGACCATCATTTGGACCCTATTTGGAGTCTATTATGTGTGTCTGGATTGTGTTTTAGAATCTTTACATGTCCAAGTACGTTTCAGAGAATTATAGAGATCATGAAGCTTGCTAGAGTATTCAGAAGAGATATCCAGTAGATGTTCACATTCAGCTAAGTACGAGTTGAATTCAAGCATGACCATCGATCGACGGACCATCCTTGCTGTCGATCGACGGCGCACTCGCAGAGTATTGGTCGACTTCAATCCCAAGTCAAGAAAAATTACGAGAATTCTCCTGGACGAGTTTTGACCTAGTTTATATAGGTTCTGCCATTGTTTAGGCAGAAAGAGGGAGAGAGACCACATTTTATTTTACTGCTTTTAGTTTTCTTGTATTAAGCTTTCTAGTAGTTTAGGAGAGAAGATCTGAAATCCTTTAGAGATTTGTGTTGGAACAACATTCATATTTTTTGCATTAGATTATTTAGTTCATCATGTTTTCTTTGATCATGTCTATGTAACTCACCAGTTAGATTTAGGTTCATAATCTTACTGATGAAATATCCCCAAAATAGGATTGCTAGCATGAAGTAGTATCAATTTTTGGAATTGTGTCTAATGCTTGCATTCTAGAGTAGCTAACTAGGAACCTGAACTTACACTAGTAAAAAACAGAGGCACAGCCACGAAATTTCCACGTAAATTTTGTGGCAAAAACACACAAGCTACAAACTACCCACGAATTTGCTACGAAAACATTAACGTGGTAAATCGTGTCAAATTCGTAGGAAACATTGCTACGGAAAAAATCGTGGCAAACTACAGCCACGAATTTGTCAAGAAAATAATGTGGCTCCCTTGTCTCGATAAAAAGCGTGACATTTCGTGTCAAAGTAAGCCACGTTTTGCTACGTTTTAATCGTGTGTAAATTTATTTATAATAATTTGAAAATAATCAGAGGTTAAAAAAAAATTGCCACGAAATATTTCGTAGCAAAACGTGGGTACCCCACCGAAAATAATGTCAAAGCAATCAAATCATGCGCATATGGCAGTGATAAATACAAAAAAAAAGCCAGGAACATCATTTTGTGGTAAAATTTGGGGAAAGCTTTCTTAGTGTCATCCCATCCATCTGATTTGGTGTAGAAAAGATTCGAAAAGCTTGCCACGAAAATTTTCATGTCAAAATCCTAGCAAATTTCGTGGCAGTAGGTGGCAAAATTCGTAGCAAATTTCGTGGCAAATCGTGGCAAGAACGTGGCAAGGTTTTGCCTATATAAACAAACAAAGTTTGTTTAGATTGCAACAAGCATAAGAATTTTAGCAAGAGTTAAGAAAACAATTTTTACAAAAAAAAAAAAAACACAAACGAGTGTTCAATGTCTTATTATTTTCAAAATCGAGAGTGGATGGATAAACATATTGATCAACTTTATAATACTGTTTCAAGCGAGTTTAGTGAAGGTGTTGAATTTTTTCTTGCATTATCCTTGAATCAAAATTCTTTCATAGAGCAAAAAACCATGTTATGTCCTTGTGTAAGATGTCAAAACCAAAAGCAACGTGATGCAAGAACCGTATCTCGCCATCTTTACCGAGTCGGCTTCAAGAGTAATATTATGTATGGTCAAGCCATGGAGAAAACTACTATGATGTTGAATAATCATCTACGGGATGAAAATTTATGGGAAATGAAGCAACGTATGCGGAAGATAGGCCATATAGAGAACATTCCAGGAGGAGATTTTGGGTCAACCGATATACTGGAGAATTTGATGGAAGAACCCAATGAAGAGCAATATGAAGAAAGAGTGTTTGAAGCTTTTGAAGCCGCCAATCAACCACTATATGATGGATGTATTGAAGGTATTTCTCAACTATACTTGGCATCTCGTTTAATGAAAGTAAAAATTGATCATAATTTGGCGGAGTCATGTATGGATGAGATATCACAAACTTTTAGAGATGTTTTGCCACAACCAAATATATCTTCTGGTTCATATTATGAGACGAAGTCGCTTGGTTCCCTGTTGTCAAGATTGACATTTGTGAAGAATATTACATGTTATTTTGGAAAGAAGATCGGGAGCTGTTGGCGTGTTGGTTTTGTGGGAAAGATATATATCATGAGAACCATGGGAAGGGGAAAAGACGAACAAAAAAAAGAATGTTTTATATTCCTATAACAGAGAGGTTGAAGCGTATGTACCAACAAAAGGCGACTGCATCACAAATGCGATGGCACACAGAACATGTGTCGCTAGAGGGAGAAATGCATCACCCTTCTGATGCAGCAGAGTGGAAGTATTTTAATAAGGTATATCCTGATTTTGCTGCGGAAAGTGGAAATGTTTATCTAGGATTAGCAACAGATGGATTTAATCCAGTGGCCATGAGCGGTGAAGCCCACTCGGTCTGGCCCGTCATCATAACCCTGTATAACCTACCTCCTGCTATGTGTATGAAAAGGGAATATTTCTTTTTATCAGTACTAGTTCCTGGGCCAAGACATCCAAAGAAGAGAATTGATATCTATCTGCAGCCGTTAATTGAAGAGATTAAAATTTTGTGGAGCGATGGAGTTCAAGCATACGATATCTCGAAGAAAAAAAATTTCACGATGCGAGCCGCACTAATGTGGACAATTAATGACTTTCCCGCTTATGGCATGATGTCAGGATAGATGAATCATGGTCGTTTAGCTTGTCCATATTGTCTAGATGATACAAAGTTATTTTGGTTGCAACATGGAAGGAAACATAGTTGGTTTGACTGCCATAGAATGTTCCTGCCTAAGGAGCATCCTTGCAGAAGAAATGTCCAAGCGTTTTGAAAAGGGCAGACAATAACTGATGATCCTCCACCATGGCTGACGGGAGAAGAAGTTCTCTACGAAATAATCGACAACATCGAAGGACTGAACAAAACTGTCGACTGTGGAGGAAATGGACACGAGAAACCTGCAACCACTATAGAAGGCTATGGCAAAGACCACAATTGGGTGAAGAAGAGTATCTTTTGGGATTTTTCGTATTGGGATAACCTTCTTCTTCGCCACAACTTGGACTTCATGCATGTTGAGAAAAATTTCTTCGATAATCTTATCAATACGATGCTTAATGTTCCCGGGAAGACAAAAGATAACGCAAAGTCGAGGATGGATCTACCTGATTTGTGCAGAAGGTCTGAGTTACATATCAAAGATAATGGAACAATGCCAGTCCCGATATTTCGGTTGTCCAAGGAAGAAAAAAAGAAATTTTTGCGATGGTTGAAGAATGATAAAAAATTTCCAGATGGGTATGCTTCAAAGTTTAGTAGATGTATAGACGAGACGAATAACAAGATTTCAGGTATGAAAAGTCATGATTGCCACATTATGCAACGACTTCTTCCATTTGCGTTTAAGGAACTACTTCCCAAAAATGTTCACATTGCAATATGTGTTATTATTTTTTTGTAGAGATAGCACTCTTCTTTCGTGATGTCTCTGCGAAGATACTTAAGCAAGAAGATGTGGCCATTTTAAAAGAAAACATTGCGGTGAAACTTTGCAATTTGGAGAAGATTTTTCCACCGTCGTTCTTTGATGTTATGGAACATTTGCCCGTGCATTTAGCAGATGAAGCTGCTTTAGGTGGTCCAGTGCAATATAGATGGATGTATCCTTTCGAGCGATACATGTATCATCTGAAAAGGAAAGTTAAAAATAAGGCACACGTTGCAGGTTCCATCATTGCACAATGTGTGAATGAAGAGATATCTACCGCTTCTGCAAACTTCTTTGGTAATCCACATGTGGTACATGAGGTTCCACTTCCCGGAGAAGTTCGGTTTACATATCAATATCGAGAAGTGCCTACCTTGTTTTACCATGAAGGTCGGGTTAGTGGGAAAGCTGAAGAAAAATGGCTAACCGATGATGACTACAAAGTCCTCCAGACTTTTATGATGCTCAATTGTGATAAATTCGAACCCTACGAAAGGTAGTTCGATAAATTTTAAAATTTTGAGGATTTTTTGCAGTTATTAATCTCTTTAAACATGCAAGATGTTTGAGAATTTTATGATGGAGAGAAATCCAAATATGTCTACTAATGATCTACAAATGGCAAAAGACCAACATTTTGCCGAATGGGTGAAAAACTATGTGAGTTTCCGATATTGTTTGATTTATAATTTGAATTTGAAACTTATCAATTATAGATATAATTTTAATTAATTAACAGATTGTGCAAGCGAGTAACACATATGAGTTTCCGTTCTGGATGTTGGATTTTGTACAAGGTCCGCAACGTAAGTATAAAACTTGGCTGATTTACCATTCACGTGGATACTGCTTCCACACACATAGCCATGGCCAAGATAAAAAAACCCAACATTACGGCACCCAAGTTCATGGAACCACTGACACTGACTATTACTGTTTGATCGAGGAGATAATGATGGTTGAATATTTTGGTTCTGTTGGACTCAAGGCCATGGTTTATAAATGTAAGTGGTTTGATACAACTGAAGGTCGGGGAATTCGAAACATAAATCAGGAATCGTTGATGTGTCTCCGCGCTGGCAGTATGAGAACTATGATCCATTTATCTTATCTGGTAATTGTGATCAAGTTTGTTTTATCCCTTATCCGCGGGTACGACATACATCAGCAAACGATTGGTGGGCATGTACAAAAGTTATGCCTAGAGGGGTTCAAGAAACTTCTATAGATGGTCTTGTTGCGCTACAAGATGATACATACAACCAAGTTGTTGCACAGAGCGCGATGTTGCGCATTGAGTCGTATATTGTTGAAGATGAGTCAGATTATGATTTCACACCAATGGTTCCTCCTAATGACGAATATGTTTCCGAAGATGAACTACAAGAGTCTTGTACTGATTCGGATTCAGAATCTGATTCAAGTTCTTAATAAATTTGTCGTTCATGAAGTTGTAAAAATTTGTAATATATAATAAGTGAACTTTTTAGTCAATTGGAATTCATGAAGTTTTAAAATTTGGTAATATATAATACTAGATTTCTTAGTTTTAAAATGTCAATATATTGTGTAAACATACACAAATTAACTTAATTCCAAACCATAACTACATCCTTTTAAGTTTTTTTAATTATGTTATATAATTTGTTTAACTCAACCCTATACTGTTAAATTCTAATTAACATTTATGAGATTTTCTTATTTTTTTACATTTTAGTCTAAACCCTAAACCCTAACTAAACCCAACATATAAATTATATTAAATTACATTCCCTCCCCCCCCAAAAAAAAAAAATTAACCTAAATATATTCCCTCCTAAACCCAATACCCATTTCCCTCTAAACCCAAAATTTCCCCTCCAAACCCAATTTTTAACTTATTAAGTTAAGCCCAAATTACTCCTCTCTCTCATACTCGTCTCTCTCAAACTGGTCCTCTCTCAAACTCGTCTCTCTCAAACTGGTCCTCTCTCAAACTCGTCTCTTTCTCTCAGCGATGATTCCTCTCATCGGAACTTCAAACGGAGTCTGTCGTCGCCCGTGGTCTTCCGGATTATAGCTCCCAGGTTAGTGAGCCTCTCGTCTGTATTTCGAAACCTCAGGTTTTGATTTAGGGTTTTTCATGTTTTGATTTGCATGTCTAGTTAGGGTTTCGATTTCAAGGGTTTAAAGGGCTTCGATTTTGGTTTGGGTTTTGATCTAAAGTGTCGATTTTGATTCCAAGGGTTTGTAGGGTTTCGATTTCAAGGGTTTGTAGGGTTTCAATTTAAGGGTAGGGTTTCGAAGTCGTCAAGTTTCGTTTTTTTCTTGTTTCCATTTCAAGTTTGGTTTTGCTTTCGGTTTCCATTTTGTCTCATATCCTCATATCCTTTTGTTTGTCTGTCTACAGATATGCGACAGGGGAGACCTCAAATGATGACCTCGTTGGCTGCTGCCATGTCCCCAACTTCTGCTCCGCCTGTCCCTCCTGCAGTTGTACCTCCTGGTGCTGTACCTCACGCATCTGCCGGGTCTTCAACTGCAGTGTCTGCGGCTCCTGCCACCTATGTCAGGAGAAGAGAAGATGCTCTGCTACGTGCACCATCCAGACGTAAACAGCAACACCTCCATCCTGAAAATCTCAATGGAGCATTTTGGTAAGATTCTAAGTATTAGTGTAATGGTTAATGTTGTTCACTTTGTATCAGTGTGATTGTTTATATTGTTATGGTTAGCATTGTGTTGTGGAATTAATTAAACCGTGTAGTAGTAGGTTAATTGTAGAGTTTAATATATGATTTTGTTTGATGTTTTCCATTGACTTGTCTCAGGTTCGGTATTGATCCTGAATTCCATGCTATTATCCGAGCAACATGGCAGGGAAACTACTGGGGGCGGTGACCAACCTGGAAACTCGTTCCAGACGATAAGAAAGATCAGTGGTTGCATGCCTTTATTGTAAGTCTTTGTTTCCCTCCTTTTCCCTTTCTCAACATCGGATGCCTGTTAATTTGCTTATTAATATTTAATTCTAATGACTTATCTTCTTTTGTAGCAACAGTACTACTGGGAAGACCAATTCCATGATGAAATCTACCTAAAATGGAAGCTACAAACTCAGGTTACCATTTGTGGCCGCATCAGCCAGAACAGGAGAGATAACAGGCAACCTCGTACATCAGTGACAATGATTGGGCAACAATTGTTAAAAACTATGGCACTGAGCAAGCAAGAAGGAAGAGTCAGTCAGATGCAGCATCTCGTAAATCTGCTTCTACAGGGAAGAAGATACACAAACACGTTGCAGGCCCAAGATGTTTCTTTGGCACTGAGTATAAAATGGTAAACTTTTCCTTAAATTTTTTTTTTTCTTATTTTTTTTGTCTTAAGTGATGTCTAGCTTCCATCTGTTTCCTTTCTTATAGATGGTTGATGAAGGTTTGGATGAACCACCTCCATATACAGCCCTTGCGAGGAAGACTCACATGGGTAAAGATGGTTCATTCATAGACGATCGTACGGAGGAACTGGTGCTGGAGGTTGAGCAAGCTGTCGAAGAGATGTTACAAGAAGGATCTCCAGTTGGCGACAGTCAAGCTGAGTCCACTGCTGCTAAAAATTCAAAGCGCTTTCTTCTCAACCAAGAATACATCAAGGTCATCTCATCTCTCATCTTCATTGTATTTATTTCTTCTTACTAGCTTACTACTTAGTTGTTGAACTGTGATTGGAAATGCTTGTGATTGTCTCGGTTAGTTATTGGAGTTGTGACTGTCTTAATTAGTTATGGAAATGCTTGTGATTGTCTCAGTTAGTTATTGGAGTTGTGAACTGTGAGTAAATGCTTGCTTATCCTTCTTTTTCCTTTCTTTTTGCATAGAGCACAGACAAATAAGGGTAAAATCTATGGCATTGGTAGTGTTCAGTACAAGAACACCAGTCCTTCTGTGTCAATTCCTGAGTCACTGAAGCGCAACCTTGACATGGAGATTCGCATGTCTGGCTTTGAGACAGCCATTTCTGAAATCAAGGAAGATTTCAATGCTTTCAAGAGTGATTTCAAGGAGGAGATGTCAGCAAAACAGAGCAACTCTCAGCATCATTCTGCAAACTCTCCAATCTCAAGCTTCCACTGCCTCAACTGCACAACCATTTCAGCCTGAAGCTCAGTCACAACCTCAAGGTCAGTCCCAATCTCCAGTTCAATCTCAACATCAGCCACAATCTCAAAGTCAACCTACAGCTCAACAACATCTCATGACCACCAATATCCAATCTGACTTAGATAGGTGGTGCCAAAAAGAACTTGCTTTGTAAGTTGATGAAGTAACTTACAATATTTTGTGTACTTTCTTCGTTTCCCTATTTTGAATGTTTCAAACTTCAATATGTAATATATGAATGTTTAAAACTCCAATATGTAATATATTTTTGTTTCTGATATCTTGGCTTTATGATCTTTTCGTTTTTAATTCGCATATTATATTTGCATTTTCATTTTTTTTATTTTTTGTTAATAATAGTTTAATAGTGACACGAAAAAAAATCATAGCAAACAAATACAAATATACACGAAATATTTCGTTACAAAATCATAGCAAATTGTCACCAAAGAAGTCGTGCCAAAATTGTAGCATACTACCACGTTATCTTTTGTAACATTTCGTAGCAATATGCCATGAAACTTTCCTGGCAAAACGTAGCAAATCTTGCCATGAAAATTTCGTAGCAAATCGTGGCAGTTTGCCACGATTTTTGGCACGCGTAATTTTTGCTACGAGTGTATACATACGATTTAGTTTTCGTGGCATTTCGTGGCTTTAGCGCTGTATAGCCACAAAATATTTGCCATACCCACGAAAATTAACATGGT